>JAVJGI010000014.1:121546463-121573089 GCA_035590275.1 Ibycter americanus
GCCGGGGGGCGCCGCTCCGCGCCCCTGGTCCCGCCGCCCAGGCAGGGCAGGTGCCCAACGCCACCTCCGCCTTCTCGGCCCAGGGCTGAACACTCATTTCCCGTGAAAAGTACCGTATCTGCTGCATTATATAAATAATACTGCCAACTCTTGCTCATTAACTATGTATTAAAATACCTTTTAATAAATATTTGCACGTAATTATAGAAAACTAATAGATATTTAATATTCTCTTATGAAACCATGCTTTTGTAGGAGTCAAAGCACCAACCCACTGAACTCCCCATCCCACCTGTTAACTGGCAGTATCATCTCCTCCAGAGCAGGTTTTCTCTAGGAAACTCTTCTGTGCCAAGTGTTTCATGGCACTGAACTCCAGAGGTTATCTGAACTTGGCAAAAAGTAAACTGACGTGAAGTCTGCTGCTTGCGTTTGACTAAAAGTCTTTGCAACGTAATGACATGCAAACTCACTACCTGCCTTCTTTCAACAGTCACTGACTGCATACATTCCCGTACGCTGCCCAACTGTGGAAAGTTTGTATTCCTGTTTCTCTACAGTATTTTCATTCTTTCAAGCCTCATGACATTTCTACCACCGCTGTTTAATCGCCTTTGTTTCTCTGTGCCCGGGACAGAATTCTATCAAATTTGTTCTACCTGTGCAAAAGGCACATACAGCACTGCTGCTCAGTGCGCACAGATGAGCACATGGGCTATATATACTCTTTTATATGGAAAATATCTAATTAAAAAAACCTGCATTGCCTGTGAAACTTCACTTGTTGGAGTGACCCAGTACACTCACCTGTGACAGCAGAACTAAAGTAAATACACATTACTTAATGTCACTTCAAATGACATTTCACAAGGGACTATCCCCTGTACATAGTACTTTGTAAAGATAAAGCTCCTTAGCAGCAGTAGGGCAGCTGCAAAAAAGATGACTAAGTTCATTTCCCTTGAGAGGTAGGACATGTTCTTTGCAGACCCCACAATTTCCAGTTCCTCATGCCCAAGCTGTGGTATTGGACAAATGGCAGCAAAATCTCAGCCCTCACTTCACTGCTCCTTCAAAAGGAAAGGACAACTGCTCCCTCACGTGAATACCACTTTCCTGAACTCTTTCAGTTAAACTAGAACTTAAGTTTATAAACCATCCCATGCTCATTCCTAAGTAACCCTGATATTCTCATAACACAAGAATTAAAGGTTTAACATGAAATTGAATTCACTTTGATGTCACTCAGTTTTCTAGATCTTTTCTACATTCCTTCTCAGTCATATCTTTTGACGTTATTGTCCAAGCTGTCACAGAGAGGGAAGAGAAGCAGCAACACTAAATAAATGAAAGTTACATCTTCATCATGTCAGTTAACCTGATCCAGCTTAAGCTTCATATTTAAGATACTATTTTTCAATCAGGTTTTAAGAACCTTGCAAGAAGGTGAAGATGATGTATGAAGGTGAAGACTGACATACACTGCAAAAAACAAAGGATGACTCAAAACCACACAAACTTCAGAAAAAACATCAGGCACTTCTGATCCCACCAAGAAGAGGCTTTTGTCACTTTATTTGAAGAAACAGCTGGATTAAGATGGCTGGACACAACTCAACACAATGCAGTGGAGCTAGATTTTCTAATAGTCCTTTGCACCACCTCTCTTTTGGAAACCTGGTCACTTACAGGGTATGTCTTCCATACTCAACATTCATTCTGTATGTTAAACCTTGGATCAGAACCCTAATCACATCAGCTCAAATGAGCAACAGTGTCACTTGACCAAGAGAGAATTTATAAGGCGGGGCGAGGATGCACTAAGATTACCATCTATTGAAATCGAATGAGGCAGAGAAGAAATTTGCCTTGTATACCAGCCTTGCCCCCACACTAGAAAAAGGAGTTATTTAAGTTCAGACCTTGGATTTTATACACAGCACATGACGCATTTGCAGTGCATGCTGTAAGCCAGCATCACCCCAATGTGCCTGTATGGCCCGAGATACTATCACCTGCTTCTCAGAAGAGTGTGCTAGCTGAGGTTCATCTCTGCATTGCATGGCTTCTGCTCAGAGCTGGCCAGCATCCACCTGGCACAAGGCACAGGCAAGAGTAAGCTTGTGTCTGTCTGCTAAATACCATGCAAATGACCCCTTACTTTACAGTTCTGGTATGAAAGGACTACACTGTCCAAGAACACATGATGAACAGAATATAACTATACAGTAAAAATAAAAAGAATATAGGCAGAGGTTTTAGGACAGCCTATATATATCAGTTGAACTGCATTCATGCCGGTGGACTGAAGGCAATATGGGTTACAGCACATTTTATCCTACTATTATGTTGCACAACATTAGGACAGACTCCTGTTGAATTCTTGTAAAATTGCTATTAGAATGAGACCTAACCTGTACATAAACTGCAACTAATTGCCTGTGGCACCTGTGGTTGACCAGAATTTAGAGGCTCAGATACTTAAAGCGTGAGCAGTGATGTTTGAGAGCTAACTAAAAGCCACACACTTGCCTAGCATGCTGGCAGGTTGCTAGAATTTGACTGACATTCTGTACTTCATGGAAAATATCAACAGCATTAGCATGCATTCAGCCCTGCTTCAGATGTAAACATATCTCCATGTCATTAGCTGCTCGCCAGCTAAGAGTAGGAGGAAGACAAACTGAGGTGGATTGTGTTTAACATTTTCATTAATCTGTATTACTAACCTCATATTTTCCGCAGGTATGCAGAGTTTTAACTCAAATGGTAACTGCATTGAAAACTCTGCAGAGTCAGCTTGCACTTTACAATTAGTAACAGTATCTCACTTCGAACACACAAGCAGTTTAGTCTTTGGGTTTGTGGCATCACATAAGAGAAATTTGTTCTCAGTAGTCATTCCTGTTTATCATGCATAAAGTATATTCTTTATAAAGTATAACTAAATAAATTACATTCTTTAGTTAGCTCTCAAGCATCACCGCTTACACTTTAAGTATCTGAGCCTCTAAATTCTGGTCAACCACGGTGCCACAGGCAATTAGTTGCAGTTTATATAGAGGTTAGGTCTCATTCTAATAGCAATTTTACAAGAATTCAACAGGAGTCTGTTCTAATGTTGTGCAACATAATAGTAAGATAAAATGTACTGTAACCCGTCCTTCAGTCCATCAGCATGAACACAGTCTCTGTAAAACCTCAGTTTTCCACAGGAAGTCTGTTTCAGGTCTTAAGAACTTGAAAAACCTCGAACTTTCTCCCCACAACCCTCAAAACTAACCCAACCAATAAAAACCCACACACAAAACAAGAGTTGCTTTCCTGGACAGTAGGTTGATGGTGTTTTCCAGATTTTACAAGACCAGTTCTTTTTTCAGACTTGCCAGAGAGAGAGCAAAAAGCCAAGTGAGCAATAAGGAGCTGACAACAAAGCTGCAGTTTACAAGCACTTTTTTTCTGTAGTGGTTGAGGAACTTATGTGAGGGATATACTTCTCTCCCTCCATGACAAAACAGTCACCAACACCTATTTTCTCAGACACAAATATTCTCATAGAGAAGCATTCTAACTCACATCCTGAATTACCAGGCAGAGATTACTTTGCGTATGTGGCCAATGAGGACAGCTTACCAAGTTGCCACTCCTCTAACAAAGTTATTCCCTTGCCCAGTTCAGGCTACCATCTTGAGAGTCCTATTGCTTATTCCCAGCTCACTCTAGAGAGTCTGTGCTGGCTCTTCAGAAACACCAGGTGCCAGTCAAGGCTCCCATCCTTACAGAAAGTACTACTGAAGATACTGCAGGGACTGTTCCCCTCTCCTGACTGAGGCTACCAATTGTCACAGGACAAGCGCCTTATTATGACATTGCTTGCTTCTCTTCATCTGCAGAGATAAGCTGTAGGACATACGTCACTGCTGTGTAACCATACCAGTGCTGGGGTGAGGGACGTCTACTCCACTTAAAATTGTAATACAAAAGAGGAACAAACTTGTGTATGTTGACAAGGGCCAAGTCAGATAGAAAAACATTCAATACAGAGAACCAGCGCATCTTTTGTGCAAAAAGAAATAATCCACTATGCAGAATAAAACCCCTCAATGAAACAGACAGTTCCATATGAACTGCTGTTGAGGTAGATGGCCAGAGGGCTATCTTACACTCCGAAATGTAACACAAAGTGTCTCAAGAGTTTGAGTTTGTTGCCTTTATCAAAGAGTTGGAGGACTGAGGAACTGGGCTCTTTGAACAATATGTATTTCTCCTCATCGCACGTCTAGCTATTTTATTTTCGCCATGACAGCAGTTCTGCATGACTGTATTTACCAGCTTTCAGAATACTATAAGATTTATGGACAAACATTATTCTCTCCATTCCAAAACTAGAAAGAACAAGAACAGCAAAGCAACCTGGGCAAGGCCAAGTAGCAACTATTTCTTCCTAATGTAAAGACACTAGCTTGTTAAAATGGCACAGCTAAGTTTATTCAACATATGCTTGAATATACTATGCCAACATCAATCCAAGTCCAACTGCTGTGGATATCCAACTACGGTGGATAAAGTGTTCCTATATTAACCATTATAAACCTTTTCCAGTGCAACACATTTAGTCTGGCAAGATGCAGAGGGCATCAGTGTTAAGTATGAACTGGAAATTCTCCACCTACTTTATAGGAGCAGGCAGGCTCTTCCTCTGAATTTGATTTTGTCTATGTCATTTGCTCAAGAGGAATGTGCCTTACTAAACACAAAACTCCCCCTTTTCAGGAAAAACTGATAAAATCAACAACTGCCCAAGTTTCTGTTGTTAATTTAGTTTTCTATGCTTCTATATAATAATAGCATTTGGTCAAGTTTGGAAAGGGTAAGTGAGGACACATTCTATTTTGACTAAAACTGTGAAAAGGTATTATATTATTTATAATGCACCCATCACAGTGGTATCTGAATGCTAAGAACTTTAGCAGACAGGCTTTAAAGGCAAATAAACAGAAAGGGTAATTTACATTCCATTCTTAGGCATGCCATTTGGATGTACTACTCTCTTTCCCCTCTCCTACAGATGTTAAGCAAGCAACTGCAGAAAAATCTCAAGTCCAATTACTGCAATACTCCAAAATAACAAGCTTTCTGCAAGAATTATTCTGTTCAAATGCAGTTCTCACTGACTGTGGTGCTTTATGTGCAATGAACTCCAGATTGTTTGCCCCACACAATGGGAAGCGGGGAAAGGCAGCTATTCCTGATCTTAGTATTTAAATCACATATAAAATTTTAATTTACCTCATATTAAAGTTCTTGAGGTGGTGGCTTTGAGAGAGAAGTGCTATGGGTTAGTAAGTGATGCAGCCAACCAAAACAAAAAACTATATCTCAATCTTGGTTGGTGTTTAAAAAAAATAAAATCCTTTCTGCTCTGAAGAGGATCAGTTCCTTTTCTAAGCTAGAAGAATATTTTGGAAGCCAAACCACTTTCTGATTGACATACCACAACAAATGCAGTCAAATAAATATAAAATGGGCTATTTAATCTGGAATCTTGGCTGACAATGGTTAGCATCATAAAATTAGCAGAAGACAACAGAAACTTCACAATTCAGAGACCAAATCCGGGCATTATTTCAGTAAAATTTGGATGTAACAGTAAAAAACAGCAAAACCCCCACAAATACAGATACAGATCCGAGGTTACTCTGAGTCCTAACAGATCATTACTACATCAGCAAAGAGAAAAATCTATCTTCAGAAGTACATTCACAGCTGTACAAGTGTAGGGCAGCTCCTATATGGAATAAGAATATAGTTTATTTATTTATGCCTGATAAACAGGAATGACTACTGAGAACAAATTTCTGTTATGTGATTCCGTAAGTCTGACAGAAAACATGATTACTGTCCCCAAAGTAATTTATTGCTGTAATAACTTCCCATTAGTTTCCACAAGCATAAAGAAAACCCCTCTCCCTCTACATAGCTGTGTTACACTCAATTTTAAGATGGCTAATATCTTAGCATGATTGGTTTTTTTATTATTATTTTGAAGTGTCAACCAGCGTGGCCATCTTTGGAAATTACACAAGGGATAACATCTGTTAGTACTGCTGTTCCAGTAACAGTCATGGCCAATCCAGCTCAGATGTATAAAAAAGTAACTCAGGACCAAGTTCATGCTTTGCATTTAAGCTTACTGGAATCCTTAAGCCAACTCTCAATATTGTGAAAATGAAAGTTATGGCTAGGAAATTTTTCTGTTGGAAATGTATCAATCACCTATGCAACAACAGCTAAACACATAATCGCGTATCACAAAAGGTCCAAAACTCAACCAAGCACCCACTTATAAGACTGTGTGATGAAGCCAAACCGCCCAGTCCACAAACACCAACACCACCACTTGCAAGGTGTCTGGCATCCCAAGTCAGACGACTATTATGCTGAGATCATGCCAACCAGTCCTGCCTAATTGCCTCCCTGTGTCTCCCTCTGCCTCCCCATATCCACACGCTGTCCTAAGCCTAGTCTCCTTTTAAAAGTTTCACTAGCATAGTTACTAGGTGTACTTTCTACAACAGGAATATAATCATCTTTGTATCACTGTATTTTATGCTAGTTCACCTCCGATAAGAGAAAACAGAAACTTCAAAGATTAAATGAAACACAAGAACCAGCTAGAAAGGGCTATGAAAACAAAGACAAGCAACCTGGGTACGACTATAGAATGGGAGCATGTGGAAGGACACTAATAAAAGGATGATGGGATACAACAGTGGCTCTAGGAATTGATTTTAAAGCTGTATTTTGCATTAATACAAGCACAAAAAAACCTCCCATCTCTCAGAGCCTGCAAAATGGATGTTCTAATTATTTAAGGGAAAATAAGGAAAGCCTAGAGAAGAGCAGACCTGTGCAGCTGAACTAGGAACGTTGTATCATAACAGAAAGAACTGACAGTGTTTAAATGTCAATTAGACAACAGTTTTGGCTTTCAATCCAAAGTAATTAATTGGTCCCCTCTCACAAAGAAAAGAGACATCACAACCAGTGGGACTGGGTATATAAATAGAGAGATGACAAATTTCTGCAGGCCAGACACTATTGGTCTAGCTAGCTAGCAGTCAGCTGTGAGGACAAAAAAAAATAATAATATGTATGTATATATATTCTTAGATGTCCCCTAGATATGAGGTCCTGGGGAAAAGGCTTTCACTGAAGTAACATACTTTGACCGTGAAAGTCAAGGACAGGCAGAATAACAGCCCAGATTCTCTGCAGTGAAAGGTGGTGGATGAAAGACCTCTGGATTAAAACGTTTCTGCAGCCCATTCATGAGAAACTAACAAAGTAATGAGGTAAGATTTCAATATTGACAAGGACAGAGATCTCTGGTCTAAAGGTAAATCTATGACTTGTCGTCAGAGGGGGAAGCTAAATTTGTATTGTAAAGTGAGACTAGTCAGAGAAAAAAAAAATCCTCTGATGGAAGAGAGATTAGCGATATAGAAATTCAAACAGCACAGTCATAGAAGTCAAGAGAATGAACGCAACATTTCATGAACACTGTGCTAACAGTATTAAAAGCAAAGGATAGAACAACGAAAAGAATGAAACACTGCTTTTGAATTTTGACTTGAAAACATCATGGGAAGCTTTCTTAAGAGTTGTTTCAGCAACATTAAGGAAAGACAACAAAGTGGAACAGTCACAACCAGTGGTGCTGGTTGTACAGAAAGATGACAAATTATTGCAGGCTAGCTGATACAGATCTGTATAGCCAGCCATGATGCTCAGAAATAGTTTGTTGATAGGAGGATATTCCATATTCAATTTCCTATCCAGAGACTTCCTGCACAGGAAATACGAGCCACTGTTTATATTTAAGTAGAAAGACATTTGCTGTCTTAAGAAATATTCATCAACTCTGCATTTCTCTAAAAGGCAAACTTTTGATAACCAGATATTGGCAGACCTCGAAAGAATTCAAGCTCTTTTGCAGGGAACACAAGAAAGGAAAACATAAAGAACTAATTCTTGCTAAATTAGTGAGGAAAGAAAATGGAAAATACTCTGCAAGAGCCAAAAGCAGAGAACGACAGAGAGTGGCCAACAGCAGAATCTCAGAACACAGACAGGTATATCAGAAGAGGTGCAAGTAACGTCCAGAAAGATTCAGGAGGGAGTAAATGAACAAAAATACCCACGTGTCAAAACCAGGGATGAACACTGGTTCCAGTGACAGAAGAGATTCCATAGTAGCCTTTTGGGGCATAAAGCACTATGTAAACAGACAGCAGAGATCAGACATGAAGTCATCAGGAATTTGATACTGTAAACCACAAATAATCCTGTCATTTTTTTCAGCGACTTCCTTGACAAAAAAAGCAAAAACCCCCAAAATGTCTGCCTCAAAATGAACTCACAACCTGGCTGAGAATCCAGCAGGAAATATGGGCATGAGATATTTTGAATAAAAATCTCACAAAACAGATGGCCATTTTATACTACATGGTTTATTGTCAAAAGATTAATACCATTGGATCAGGCCCCTTCAAAACAAGTTTTTTTTTCTTTTCCTGTGAAGTTTTCAGTTTGACAACATAGAATAATAATCACACTGTCCAACCTTTTCTCATGTAAGAAACCCAATTTTCCATCAAAAGAGGTTTAATATTCTTCTGAATAATTCTTCTATTACTCAGCAGTAATAGAAATTTAATACAAATTTTTCTTTAGTAAAAACAAAGATGTGCTCCAAACCGACTGCAATATTAACCTAATTCTTCAGTTTTTTCTTCCTTCAACATGTCATGTTAACATTACTGTCTAAAAACAGATACTTAAATCAAAAGAAGTAACAAGAGACACCTACAAAACTCAGATGGTAACAGGAACAAATATGCATGACATGCAAGAAATTTCTTTATCCTTATACAACAATTCAAGACAAGAAAGTAACGTGAATACTGGGAACACGTAAGTCACAAACAAAAATCAGATGTACCCCGAAAGAGTTGGAATAGGCCTTTAACACATTTTAAAAAAAAAAAAAAAAAAAAGTTGTATTTAGTATCATTATCCTAAATTGAAATTTATGAGACTAAAACATCATATAGCACAAGATGTTTAGCAACCTAATAATCCTAAACTTGAGATAAAAAGCCCACATCCACTCCACAGTTAAGTTTTACCAAAAGTCATCAATGTTCTTCTTCCAAGGGAAGCCCTGGTACTCTTTAAGGAGGTAAAATAAACCCCTTAGGAGGGGATACTGAAATAAACTACCTAGCCCTAAAAAGGAACCCTTAAACTGAGCAAAACAAGAACAACAAAAAAAATCTCTGGATAGGTATAATGCTTAAAACTATCATGTATTTCAACTATTTTGCTCTTCAAATTCAGAACATAGTATAAATGTATTTTACAGACTTACATTAAGCCTTCATGGCCTTCTATGTACTGTTTAATGCTTCATATTACATGCCACAAAATGCTATGCACTGTATTTATATGGAGAGATTAACTGTAATTTGTCTAGGACAGCACATAATTATTCAAGACAGATGGGGAAGAGCAGGGAAGATGCAACGTAAATATCCCACAGCTTATCTCCATTTGATAGAACAAATTAATTAACAACAGCACGTAGTGCTTGCTCTTTTGTTACTCATGAAGCAGCTATTGGGAAGTATCATTGTATAGTATTGCTCTATACTCCTGCTGGTTCTATGAAATCAATACAGACTTAGTAGCAAGCATCATAGGCATACTGAAAAGCATATCCATACTTTTTAAATTTATTTTGCACTTTCTTTGAGGTAACAAATGCACACCCACTAGATCAGAAAGGAAAATTAAGTCACGCGTGAAAGGAAACTCCAAGTTGTTATCAGTCCTTTGCAACTAATCTCACCACACACACACTTTGGAGACTAAGACTACAGTCTTGAATACATGCAAGCAAATGTTTTTCAGCTTTCAGAATCTCATCTTTATCTTACCTATTTCTAGAGCACCTGCTGAAGAATTGACCACTAAAGCACTAAACCACAGGGATAAGTGAGTAAAGAAGATTCTAGTCTTTCAATCTACTGAAGAGTTGCAGACTCGCCTTTCTCCTGTACTGCTGATAATGAGGAAAAAGCTTTGGTTTTATTTAGGATCTGTATAAGAAAGAAAAAAAAATCTTGGGCCATAATTAGTCTCTTCATAGCCCCAACAATGCTAGGAAGATACTGCCTTCACGCAACAGCCATAGAGTTTCTAGAGAAATAGATAAAGGCTGTCTGCTGAGCTGCTTGCAAGCCTACGGCCAAAAGTAGTTGCCACTGGCTCACCATCAGCACCCTGCCTTTTAAACAGTTTGCCACCAGACTGGTAACAAGTGCACCCACCTGAGAGGAAGGCAACAGCACCTTCCAGAACAGCCTTTCAATTTACACACTTACATGACTGACAGAGTTCCTGTCTTTCACCATGCTACCACCAGACTTAGTCTAATGAGGCTGTATTTGACTTGTCGTTAGTTACCGAAATGAAGGTCCACAGCTTACAGCTCAGCATCTGTGAAAAGAAGATCTCCGCACTGAAACACAATCCTTCTGTACAATCCTATTTCCGTTTCTCAAAGTTTCCACTTGCTTGTTTCATATCCCCCAAAGCTTATGAATAGATAATTAAATGGCTACAGTTACAGAATAAACAATTAATTGTTTGTGAGGACAATAGGGTGTTTTAGGAAGATAAGAAGGACTGATATTAGTCAGAGCTGGCATCATCTGCGAGTGTTTGGCAACACATCTGCTATTTATTGTTTCTTCCTCACCAAGTAAAACATTGAGGGGGTTTTGCTAAGACAGTTGGAACAACGTTCTGGAATGAATGACTCTTCCCTGCTTTACAGCTTTTTTTACTAGATCAGTTTACAGGTGGATATATATTATTCTTAAACTCTCAGCCCTAAAATTACAGCAGAAGACCTTGAAAGTCAAGCTATGATCTTTTTCACTCGTTTCTTAAGTCACAAAAAGAAATCTGCAACTGGAATTTACCTAAGAATAATAAAAGTGGGATCACATGCCCACAGTCTCCAGCAAAAAATAACTAAGAGAAACATCTTTGTCAGTAAACCTATGACCCAGCCCCAGCAGCCACTTTTTAAAATGCACAGCTCTGTGCCTATCAGGTCTTTGCATGTCCAATATGAAGGCTAATTGTCATTCATCCGGATATGCATGCATGCAACTACTCTGTCAACATGCATGATTTTACAGCTTACTGGCTTTGAAAACCACCTCAGTTTAATACATAAAAATGCAAGCTTGCTACACTCCTATTATCTATTAAGTAGAACTGCAGCAGGTCTCATGACTAATTCTAGAGCATTTTGATCAGCCACAAGGCTCCAAACGTTATTTCTTAAAGAGTGCTACTTGCTATCTCTAAAATAAACTTGTGATTAAAAGGTTACCCTCAATTATTTTAAACTGTGCACCTTCAGTTCAATTCTACTTACAGAGATGCCTCTAATCATTACTGACAGGAGACATGGCTAAAACACAGAGCTTATCAAAAGACTTTGGTCTGATGTGGGACTACACTGTTCCCAAACACCTCTGTAATAGCTGAAAATGTGATTCCTGGTCATTTTTAAAGCAACCAAAAGGAAATATCACAGATTCCTATAGATAATAATGACTGAGTATCTGGTAGTATTGAGCTCCAAGAGTAATTAAGACACCTTTATGTCCTTTCCCTACAATTATGCTTAAGAATGGGTGCACAAAGTTACAAAGTAAATTTTAGAGGCATGCATCAGTTCAAGCAACTAGTTAATACTAAGTTTTCTTATAAAACACTAGCAACAGAGGTTATGTAATCCCTTTCGAACAGCCAAATATCAAGTTAACCCAATTTTCTTCCATGAGACAAGGAAGGAAATGACTGAGGCTTCTGATTTTGGATAAAGCCATGCTGAACACATCTCAAAATTCCCTTGGTATCTGTAGATTCCAGCATTACTTTTTTTTTTTCTTCTTTTTTTGGCTTATTCATCACCATTCCTGTGCAAAGCTGTGTATCTATTTGTTACCCCTTCATGGAACTGGGACCAAGGGGTCCACTGGCTGTAGTCCATTCCTGGCCAACTCAAGATATTTCAGATGCTTAAGTATCCTCTTGGGGACATTTTAGTTTGCAAACAGCTTTTCCATAGTCATATTTTCACTAAAGAAAGTAAACAGATGGCCTTTGCAAAGGCTTCAAATAACACAACTCCAATATTGAGGTTTTGTTTCACTTAGCCAGAATCCAGATTTTTCAGCATGTTGACTTTGATAAGATGTGTTAACAGTGCAGGTCTCAACAGCAACCTACAGCAATGGGGCATTACTCTCCTTATTTAGAGAGGATGCAGTGCATCCAGAATGGACCGAATGCATCCAGAATTGTACTCTCAGCCTTCTGTGCAATTCCAAATCTAGAGTTAACAGACTGTCAGTGTTTACCTGACTTCAGGCTTGAAAGAGTTTTAAAAGTAAGCCTAAAGAGAACTAAGTCACAGTATTACTGATATACATAAGTATGCCTCAAATGAATTTTCTAATTAATTTCCTATGTGGCTGTTAGCTTGATTAGTAGAAACATTTTACTGAAACCACATTGCTGAGCCTACGCTTGACAATGTTTTTTTCTGCTGCAAGTCTTATAGCTGCTAATACAAATGCTGAAACAGAAACTTGCTTTTAAGTATGTCAGCTGGCTTTCCAGATGAAATTTCAAGCAGCCAACACTTTCACAACAGCTTTTTCTGTCAATAAAGCTATTTCCATTAAATTGCTTTTAATAAGTAAGAAAAAGATTAATAAAAACCCCTCTGAATTAGGCTGACCCAGTTTATACATTTTGAATAGTTTGGTCTTTGCCCTCTGCAGCCAGAGATAATTTTTTCATTCATGGTCAGCCCTGCATAGTTCATATAACAAAGAGCAACACCCCCATGCTCAAAACCTACAATCTTTCCAGAAAGACATGGATACTTAAGACTTTTCATAAACTTTCTGAGCTTATGTACTATCATAAACTGTCAGAAAGTTGTTAAGCAGACCTTATTAACAGACAAATTAATACATTATCAATATATGTGCATCTGTTCTCTAATCCAATCTAGAAATTCTATTTTAAATAATTGTCCCAATCACCAAACAGACAAATCAGGCAACCTCTGATCATCCCAACAAAAAACCCAAAACCAAACAACCAACAAACCACATACTGAAGATCTGACTGAAGCCATAAAAGATTAAAAGGTGGATGGAAAATAATAGTTACTGTGAGACACAGAAGGAGTTACTATTATTTGAAAAGCTAGACCAAACTGCTTCCCCACAGCATACCCTGACAGGTACGATGATGTCCAGTTAGGCTTCATTTAACAAAATCAGAATCTGAATTAGCCTTAGCACTTGCCTTTCTGGCAAGGACAAGGTATTAAGCCTGAAACAACGTTATTAGCAGTCTGTCAGTGACAATCCTATTACTAGAGTTAACCTGTGCGAAGAGTAAAATACTAGCTATTCTTAAAGCCCTCCTGCAGATAGACTAATAATTGCTGATACCAAAAAAAAATTTTCATACTCTTGCCCAAAACTGCAGATCCAAAAGTTATATATATAACTTGTTCCCTTGGGTTTTCATATTTAGTCTTTACATGCCTCGATATTCATAACAAAGAAACAATGGGATCAAATCTTAGAAGATAAACAGATTTAAGAGAAAAATAGGTAGATGATTTTACCTCACAACTGCAAAACAAATCCACTGCTAGGAGAGAAATCTGAAATACATAAGGGAAACAGGTCATGAAGACAAAATTATTCATCACGATACTAAGCATTTTTGCAAGGCCTGAATAGTTCTTTGACAGTCCTACCTGGTGCATCAGGAATAGGTTTTGTATTTTTCACTGTATTTCCAGTATGCAGCTAGGAACTGTATGCACTGCAACTGAACATTAGTCTTGCATCAAGAATGGCTGATGACTTCACCCACAGTACATATACTGTGTACTTACAGTTTAAAAGCTACAAAAGAATTATCATTGATCTAATGAATAAAGCAAGACAGATTTCTGTAGAGTTGTGTGCTGTTATTTTTGCAAAACATTCACAGCATATTCATCAAGATTAGTAACTGGATGGTCCAAGTACTGTTAGTTGGAAAGAATACTTGGTTGTTGTAATGGGTGACTGAACTCTCCTTCACTCTTAGCTATTAATGTAAAATAAAATACATTTAGTGAATTACTAGGTGTTCGAATAATATTTGACCAAACAACAGAAGGCAGTGCTAACCTTTCTATACCTCACATATGTTGTAGGCACATCTTTGTTGGCTGAGATGCAGTAAGAACTAAATTACTGTCCCCAGCTCCTCATTAGACTCCCACTCCATTTCACTATCCTCTCAAATCTGCTGGATGAATAGCTTGTCAGATGTCTCTTTAACTCATTACGGACAAATCAAACTCTTCAGCCAATATAGAAGTAAATGCATTAGGATATCTGTCCACAGCCTGAAACTCCAAACAGACTTGCAGCAGCAGAAGAAAATCAAATGTCTGAAGCTGCCATTGCCCCTGGGTGTCAGCCGCACGGGCTAATGGAGGGCCATAGATCTGCTGCTGAATTGCCACAGGTTTCAGACTAACACAGGAAGATAAACTGTTCACATCTGGCAGTGATCGTTAGAGCAAGCATTTCAGAGCCAGCCATCTTTTAGCTGTCTGATTTTAACCCACTTCTGACAGTCTGTCATCATCCTTAATCATATAATGATGGTACTATCACCATATAAAATCAATTTCCTTACATATTATAGTTAAAACACAAGTATTGCCTACTGGTCTTTGCAACTACACTTACACTTGATAATATGTTTGATATGGGCACAAAAGTTTCATTGGCTTAAAACAAGGATTTTAAATGCCCTAATTACAATGGCCTTCTCAGAGAGTGGGGAAAACATAAAGCAGTACTAAGATAAATACTTCGTCTTCCAAATCTACTGTCATCATACCGTCTTCTAACGACAGTACTTTCTACCACTTCTGGTTTGATTATATGCAGCCATCTTTCTGTGAACAACTTGTCAGGGTGAATGAACACAAAGGGCTGTAGTAAGTGAGTGAAGGTGAAAGGACACACAAGCACAGTATACAAATTCTCAATGGGTTCAATAAACCCTGCAGATGTTGGAATCTCCATTACTTCTTCCAAAATCCTGCCAGTACTGCATTTGTTTGCTTCTTTTGCTTTTGTGCCTGCCACTGAGTACAAAAGTACAGCTGCTCAGAAAAGACAGGGCTTACTTTTCTTTAAAACTATACCAGATGGGATGCTCATCTACTGACTTTGTCCAAAACAATAACGTTTAGTGCAAGACAGTTTTCCAGATAGGTATATGGCCAAGTCTTCTCTTCCTTCCTCTATTCTTCTATTTAGCTAAGCTCAGTTTTACATAAACTGTTGATTGTTAAACCACTTTGGAACAGATTTCTGCAAGGTCAACTAATTGCAAGTTGTCCTTTTAGCTTCTTTATAAACTAGTGAAGTATCGCTACAGAGAAATACACAATATTTAAACAATTTTTTATTATCAATAAATGTTTAGCCATTATAGTTTTGCTAAATATTTAAAGAGTGCCTACTAGGATCAGAAGACATAAAAATACTGCTCAAAATGCTTTCCTTCAAGTATTCGCAATATCTTTGACTTGTATATCCAAAACAACCTCCAACTTGTTCATGTAAGGGTTGAACAGAGGGAATCAGATTAATCTTCTCTAAATGTTCTTCCCATAAACACACTTTAGCACTGTCAGTTGCACTCTACAGCTTGCTGTGAATATCGGAACCAAAAATACTTTCATAAGCAGCCTCTAAGTATTTATTAGTTATTAACCCCAGGATTTACAGCTTCCTATGGGAGAGCTAACAATAAATGTGAGCAGTCCTGACTGATGCTTGGAGAGGACAGTGCTATGTATAAATACATTGACAGAGAAAATTAGAGAATTAGAGAGACATTGTTACTGCAATCAACACGGCACATTTTAATTATGGTGGATTAGACAGTTAAACAGACCTTTTCTTGAACCTGTATTAATCCAGCATTTCTTTACTGGTTGCCAGTCATAGAGACTAAAAAAATAACTTTCCCTAGTTCCAAGTTTAGAGATCTATATTTGGAAAGTCACTCAGTTATAACTGCATTTAAAAAATAAATAATAATCATGACAATCTTAGATGCAGCTGCTTTTTACATCCCGGAGCCAGTCATGGAATTGAAATCTGCAGAATGACATTTCTAAGCTTTTCACAGCACACTACTACCTGTCAGACCACAACAAGATAGATGAATAACCAGATGCCCACTAAAAGTGCTTGCCAAGCTCCACTATGAGTTTACTGCATTGCACTGTTAATACCAGGGAGAGCTTTCGTGCACATAGGCCAGAATAGGGAAGCAACCCAAAGCTTCACCTATAGGCTGAGGTAGACAGAAGTAGAACATTTCAGGACAGGACGTGCTATGGAAGCATATGAGGCAGAAGTCAAAGAGATTCAAAAGTAGAGACATTCCCCATTATGTCTCTTCCTCACTCACTATAAATCTACCTAAGTAGATACACACAAGCATAAATCCTTCAAATGGTTCTCTGGATTTGTCTCCTCAAAGGGAGTCTTGTAGACTGGTTTAGCTGCTGAATAGTGCATCATTACCACTGTCACACTTGCAATCTCCAAAAGCGTTCCAGCAGCCTATGCTCTGGAGCACATTGCCTCTGGTATCTGCTGCCCCTGTGCAACACTCACATCGCTAGCTATACTCTGGCTATAGTTACAGTAACTGAACCTGCAAGACCTAACGGTTAATAACGTGTATTTCAGTAATTCTCAAGCTCTCATTATTAGCATAAAAACTACGTAAAACCTCTGCTAAGTACAGTTCCCCACTCAGAGCACCAGTTGTTTTCCTTCTTAGTTCCTCCATTACCATTCTACTTCCCTCTCAGCAGAACACATTCTCTGTTCATAACTATATGCAATAGATGGCAATAGTTGATGTCCTATAGATAGAAGAGATAATTTCAAGTATGCTATTGTCAAATATACAAGAATTAAGGGGCGGGGTGGGGGTGGGGGGGGGGTGGTGAGATTTGTGGAGAGACTGAAACCATCTTTGCAGAATGCTGGAAAAAACCCACACATGTTAAATGGATATTGAGAAGCAGTTAGTACATTTAATATAAACAGTAGTATTGCTTTCATGCACTTTATTTTTTTTTTTAAAGTACATTAGCTCATATACTGGAATTGACTGAGTTGTTTTATAAGCATTGTGCTTTTAAGCAGTCAGATTGGGGCCTCATGGAGTTACTGAAGCTGTCTGGTGTTGCTCTGACAAATAGGGCACATGTCTTTAATTTGCCTGTTTTGCTGTTCCGCTATGCTGAAAGTATATAGAATTCTGGTTGCACAAAGTAGTTTGACAGTCCAAATATCTGGAACATACATCTGATTTTCTTTTTTTTTTTTTTTTTGTAAAAAAGGTGCTGTTTTTCTTTTACAGCCTGCCTTCGTATTTTGCTGAAGCATTCTTGATGTCAAACGATATTGTTTGAGTATACACATTATTGCTCTTTTCTCCTACTCATTTTTCCTGCTCTTTCTCCTGCCATGAGTTTCTTTCTCAACCCATTTTTTCCAGGTTCAGTGGTTCCTTGTTCTTTGCATCCTCATTTGTATCTCATCACAATTTCCATTTCTTTATAACAGATGTTCTTTCCTCTGATGTGGACTCAAGAGCTCACATCACAGTAGCGTGATGCAGAGACGTCCTATGAAAGCTCTTCAGGTGACTGACATCTCTGAAAATCTTGTTTTGGTACACTGAAGCAAATGAGGATGAGCTTATAAGAGAGGAACATGAGTTTTTTTGTCTTCATATGCAATCTGGATTTCCATTTCAGAGATCTAAGGATTTTGAGAAGGATTTAAAATGTATATATTATCTCTGTAATTCCAGGTACGTCTGACCAGTGTTTTAAAGCCAAATAGTACCATATTCTTGCTATTGTCAGATGGCCTCAAAAAGCAAGTCCCCCTACCTGTCTTCTCAAACTCCTAATCATTACAATCATACTTATAGAAGCATCTACCACAGTGCTATTGAAAAGATTTATTTCATAACTGGATTTTATTTTGAGACCTTGTGGTAAATAAGTCTTTTCACTGGGGACTGATGCCTGAATTAGAATTTTTAGAAGGCACTACTTGGGTTGAACGTATGATCAGTTTATTTACCAGAAGTTACCATCCTCTCTGTATTTCCAACTACTGTAACAATCTAAACGTGCTCTGACATATATTAGCTTGGAATCTTACACGACACACTCAGTTACTTAAAACTGAAAATTGGCTTTGCACACCGCGTATTTCAGTTTTTGGAAAGCTCCTACTTTCTCCTTATTCCCAAAAGGAGATAGCTGTTTTATAACAGAACCCATGGAGAGAGTGGTATAAATTCTTTTCTAATTTCTTCTCTCAAACTACACAGAGTGACCATGTGGAAAAGCTATTTAAGAAACAATTGCATGGCAACTAAAATATGAAAGAAACTTGTTGTGAGCTAACTTCCAACAACAGCATAAGAATTCAAAGCATATGTGTCTGTAGGTCTTAATAAGTGTACTAAAATTTTCTTAGGTCAATATAGTTTTGCTAATTTCCATCTGACTGCACTTTCTTTGTGGCTGTTATGTTTTACTTGCATAGTTACATAGATGTCAAAAAATTGAGATAAAGTTTACTCAACTATTAAGCAATTCTGTAAAACTCAAGTTCTATGGCACATCAAACTGGAAGCCCTATACACTGAGCTATGATCAATTTACTATTTTCCTGTCTTCAAATTAATAAGAGGACCCTAAGAGAAGTGCAAGTGCATCATACCCAATAGCATTTCCCACCTTCGCTAAAAATCACAGGCATGTCTGACTAGCCCGCTCCAAATTTGGCAAAGAATTAAGACAGTTATATTTCATTAGCTCTTTTATTAAAGGAAGGGCATAAAGTAAAAGCACACTTAATATGTATTGGCAACACCGAAGGTGAGGCAAAAAACCCCAAACTGATTATAAGGTTTTTATTCTCTCTTATAACTGGAATATGTTAAGATCAAGTATGTGAAGACTAAACAACACCCAAGATAAATACCTTGATGTAATTTATGTTTAGCTGAGATACCTTGCAGCTTCAGCTCAAGAGAACTGACATAATCCTACATAAACTTTGAACTCGATTGTAAACTAAGGATTCTACCACTTTGGTGACTTTGGCTTGGAAGTTTACTAGGAGGCTGGAAAGTAACGCAATCAGGAAGAACTGAAAATAATTTCTTGCCTAATTATATTTGAAATTTAAACAGTGGCCTGGTGTCAATGAGGCAAGTTTATAAAGAAGCAAAATTTACCTCCAGGAATGATCTGAATTCAATAATTCTGAACTGATTTAATATAAATTTGTCTAATTTCTAAACCACACAGCTGTTAGACTAAACTGGTGCTGGACATCACTACTACTGTGTTAGAGCATTAATTTGGAAAATGAAAGGTTTTATAAAACTTAAAGAACTCTAGTTACATGTAACAAAGTCATCTGCCAAGAATAAGTATTGGTAAGTAAACTTCTTCCTCATTTTAGGTAAGGATACAGATTCAAAATTAATGAAATACACACTAAAGATGACCAGCAGATACAGTCATTACACCAACTGTAAGCTCAACTCTTCCATAGCAAAGGAAGTCTTTTACACCTTATGATGCCTGAAGTATCAAGACCTGCGTCGTGACTCTTGGACCTTAAGCTGACAGAGTAAGAGCTTAAGCTGACAAAAGACATCCAAATGCCATGACTGTTCAGGAAGCTGTATTTCCTTATGTGATTTCCTTTTTGCTTTATGACTTCCATAGTATTTTAGGAAAATTCATGGTGTGCCATTTTGCCTCTTTATAGGACCATAGCATGGCTGCACCTTGAATACTGAATGTACTTTGGGTTGCCATATTTCAAGAAGGACATTGAGAAATTAAGGAAGGGTAACTAAAATAATCAGCAGAACGGAACACCTCCCTTAAGAGGATGGCTTAAAATGGCTGGAACGCCAATGGCTGGGAGGGGATTAGGCAGAGGGGAATATGACAGAGGTTTGCAGACGCCACTAAGACAGCAGATAGAGTGAATGAAAAATTGTTGTTCAACAAATTCCACTATACATTAGTAGAATGCAGTTAATAAGACTCGTGTAAGACGGTGGGTGAGGGAGGAAGAGTACTGTTTATGCAGCAGGTAGTCAGCTTCTGGAACTTACTCCCACAGACAGCTATGGACAGTATCAAAAGATTCAAGAAGGATTACACAGATTAACAGAAAACAGGTTCATAGATACAAAAGGGATCAAGCAGAAATTTATCTTCCAACATCCCTAATGCAATTGTTGATGCTGGGAGAATAAAAGGGAAAGGACTGCAAAAAACAGCCAGGCCTGCACAATCTCCTTATAAAGCACCTCTTTTCACTGCTGTTGTTCCAACCCTTACATTGGAAGTGCTGCATCACTCCATTTAGCAGTGCTTCTAAGGTGGCGGATATCACATACAGTAGGTAGACAGAGAACAAAAGCTGGGTCTACTGCACAAAGTTGGATTCTGGTTTATTATACTCATGCCATTCTACTAACTTATTTAGAAGCTACCTGCTGTAGAGAAAAACATATTAAGCACAGAATATAAACAAAAGTAAATATAAAAAATCAGTTCTCTAGGGGTAACATCTGTGAAGTAAAGCAGAAGTTGAACAGAGTTCCATTAGGTTTTGCCCAACAGAAAAAGCAACTGTTATGTAAAACAAGGCAATGCTGAACAGATACATAAGAGCACAGGGAAACCATAACAGCAGAATAAACGGTGGCCAAATATCCCAAAGCCCCAGACCTAAAACTTTTTTTTTTTAAATAAACTTAATAGCACAATGTAAATAAGTTTCCAAAGTAAATTATTAACCATAATATATTTGTCCTTATAGGTCTTTAAATATAGCTGTCTCCAATCATACTGAATAAGGTTGCGTATTTTATCATATTTGGACTGAGTTTTCAAGCATTCTCATTAATATAGTACAGGAATATGTTGCTAAAATGTTTGAAGCTGAACAAAGTAACACTGTATTGGTTTTTCTTTAGCATATTTACCCCAGGCTTCAAGGGCCAATATTGCCCACTCATTTCAATAACAAAAATGAACTTCTTGTAGGTTTCTTCCCTTCTGTTCCTTTCTTTCTTATCTCATACCAACTGCCTACATAACTATTAATACAAGACTTTCTTCATGAAAAACACAATGTTAAGTCCCAGGTTTTGCCTCTCATGGATTTCCATGCAGCATTAAGGGTGAGCATGTACCTTGAGTATACAATCATGTCACTACTTTGTGGGAAGGAGAGAGAACATATAATTTTTCGGATTTCTTTAGTCATACTTGCTATAACCCTGCGAGTATTACTTTGGAAACCACAGGAGTCTCTATGTGCTACTGATCGCTTTGCAACTGTAACACTCTCACTGAACAACAGTTTGTCCTTCTCAAGGAAACGCCCTCAGTTGCCTCTACTGGTGATTAACAGTTCATGAAACAAGAACTGAACTTCCTAACACTTCTGGGTAAACGTTATTGTTTGACTTTCTGAAAGTGACAATTTTTTTTTTAATTGCCTTTGAAGTTACACAGCCTTCCATAAGTCTCCTAGGCCACAATCATAGTCTGTTTCCTTCTTATGAAGATCTAAGTGGGCACACCAAACAGAGCGACATAGGAGTCTTCCCACATTGCCTTTTTTGACCCGATGTTCATCTACCATTGTAGGGCCAGAAGACTGTTCAAATTAATCTAGCATTTAATCATTCTCCTCTTCATTCTCTGCAAAACATATCTGGGGGTAGTTTGGGCATGTGGATTCCTAACAGACTGGGAAAAAAAACATCTAAGCATTTCATGTGATTTCTCAGGTCATATTTTGGTCTGTTTAAAATTAGAACATGACTTAGAATGTTGAGTAACTGCAATGTTTGTTTCCATGCAATAAATGATGAGCGCCATATTCTAGATCAAGAGAAAGAATCTCATAGGACACTTCAGAACATAAATAAAGTTTACAAATACATACTAGTGTTTTTGTCTTTCTCAAAATCCTTCAGGGTTACAGTAAGACATTACTATGTTAGGAGGGCTACAGATTTACTCTAAGGCATTCTAAAGTGAATTCTTGCTGGTGTCATGACACAGGAAGGTAATGGACTATTGTAACAATTACCTCGTCTTCTCAAATAATTTTCAGTAGAATACCATTCAGCAGTAAAATCACAGTGAAGAAACAGAGCAGTGGAAATGTAAGCATTCGTGTCAGTAAGAGAGGCCTCCTAAAACCTGCACTGAATTAGATGGGCTAAGGTTTATCCCTGGACAGAACTGTAATACAAACTGACCCATGTAACAAACTGGTTGAAAACCAGAATGCAAATGAAAAGGCTTACCCACCATATAAAAAAAAAACAGAAGAAAAAAGCATCCAGCAGCAGGTTATATAGAGATGCCAGAGCACTTTTACAATGGTGATAGTTTCTTCATATTACAGGGGAAAAACTGGAGAACAGCAGGTTAGCAACATGTTGAAAGTCACAGCAAGTAACTCAGGACCCAAATCTCCCCTTGCTCTGAAGTGTTACCATCAAGTTTGCAAGTAATGAACAAACTTTCACACTGAAGCATCTGACTAGCTCTCAGACATAAAGTGGGTAGATACATTCAAGCTATGTAGGCCATCTGTCTAGTACTCATCTGCGTGAATCTCTCTCAAACTGCTCACCTCTGAAGTTTTCTCAGAATTCCAGATAAGGGTATTTGCTTCATTGCTGGAGTGGTTAAGCCACCTAGACTATTTTTCCTCACAGGACATTTTAATTGCTTGCACCCGTTCGGGAATTCTTTTTAGTTTGCACAGGAACAAGTTTAGAGAAATACAAAATTGGTTATTTGTGCCCATATACAATGAATCAGCTTTTGCAGACATCTGCAAGTTCCCAATGTTGCTTGTGTGTAGTTCTGAATCACAGCTGAAAAACTTTATAATAATCAAAGAAGACAACTACAGTTCACTCATAACTGCCAAAATGTCAATTTCATTAGCTGTTCTGCTCTAAACTATATTTCATTCACTATAAATCATCTGCAATTTGCAAATTTGTATGTTGCTTGCTCCTGTCAGTCTAAGTATCACATTTGGGCAGTCTAGAGACAGTTTTGCAGTCTCCATTAAAGCTTGGGGTTTTTTGAATATTAATACTAAACCTCATTTTAAAATTACAGTGATATCATGGTATTGTAGTAAATTCTAACTTCTTTGTAAAAATATAATGCATGTGCAAAATTCTAACACTCAGCAGGCAAGGCACGTTTATGAAGTATTCCTTCTATTCTGAAGATTGCCAATGACACCCAGTTCAACGGACAAAAATTATGTATATTTAGCACAACGAGGCTAATTATAATTGTTACCCTACATGCAGAAAGGTTATTAAGTTTGCATTGTATGAGTCCTGGGCTTCAAAGAGCTGTATAATCAGAATTTAACTCAATACATGCAAGAGTGAAGGCTCTGCTCTTATACCGGGCCAGACACTATGCATTCCTTGGTTTGTCAGTTGGGAACATATATAGCAGAAACAGATATGTAAAGAAAAGACACATTCAAGAACGAAAGTCATCCACAGCTCAGGTAAGACAGCAATATTAAAACACAAAACAGAAAAAAGTGTTTCGATTTTTATAAAGTGTAAATGTGCTATTCACTTCTACTTTAACTTCTTGGAAAGTGTGGCTGGCTTTCAAGAATTCCGGCTGGACTTTTTCCTGACCATAGTGCTAATCTCAGCATGGCAACTTTCATGTGCATTCCTTTTTCGTGGCTTAGAAGCATCTCGTTACAGTATAATAGAGTAGCAACTTAGAGCCAGGAAATTCATTACTTTCTCTGGGTGAAGTAATAATTCTGAACAAAATATTGATACAGTAAGCTGGGGGCATGGAAATACCAAACTGGTCCTAGAAAATAATTATTGATTTGTGCCTGGAGTTCTTTTGGCAGAGACCATACCACATGGGATGCTGAACAGAATTTCCTGTAGTTTACAGCCTCTCAGTGGTAATTTGATCAAACTATCTTTAGGCGCTGCCAGTGGAGCTTTTAAATGCACTAGGAAGAATTTCTACAGAACACCACAAGTCCTTCACCTTACCTCTACAGTACCCAAATAAAATCTTGATTACTTCCATATGATCTTAATTTCATTACAGAAATCTACTTGAAATGCTTTTACATATTGTGAATTGTCATAAAATTCAGTTGAAGAGAAAATTAACTCTCCACAGAAGCTGTTAGAATACAACCACTATTAATACAAAAATCAAATATATACCATTTGAAAATATTTGCAGCAAATTTATCTTTTTTAGAATACACAAAATATGCTAAATAATTTGAATAGGAACAAAAGACACTACATTAATATTGAGATAAAGAACAACATAGTCTTTACTCGCTAGATTTTGTAAAGAATATACTGCTGAATCACAAACCCTCAATTACTCTTAAAAACCTATAGATCTAGAATAAAGAAAAATGTAAGAAATAGCTCAGGTATCCTGGTGATTTAAGTTAGACTCTCTAAACATAGCATACAGCAATATATTCAACTTTTTAAAACACTACCTGTTTAGGCATTCAAGCAAATTGCCTTCCAATTAATACCTGCAATCTCTACCAGACAGAAATAGCTTATTTTCAAAGACTCTTGTAGAAGTCTCTATTGAACCCACATTTTATAAAATGGATAAATATTTTACAGGCAGGCATTAGATACACCAGCATTCAGCTGGAAAAGAAAAATGCTGTTTAAAAAAATCTTTTTCTTTTTTATATGTACAACAGGAGTATGCCTTTACATTTTAGCCACAAAAGCACATATATGCATTAAAAATTAAAATACTGCATGAAACACCTTAAAAAGGAAAGAGGCCTCAAGCAGCTCATGGGAAAGCAACTCCCCTATCAGGTGGCACATAGGGCACATCTTCCAGTTTCTTTCTTAGTTCTCTCTTACCAATACCTGGTCACCTCTCCTGGCCTCATTTTTCTTCCTCCTTCCTCAAACCATATGCTAACAGTATGATAAGCCTCCCTTTAGCCTTACCTCTGTTTTAATTCTTTCTTTCTGATTTTCATGCTCCCTTTACCTCTCATACAATGTGGTTGGGTTTTCCAGATCCCCCAGGCTCTACTCCAGCCTAAGCAGCTATTAAGCAACCAGCTCAGATCTCAAACTGAGCCTGGTTTCCATCCACAAGGAACATAACGGAAATTAACTTTTGTTTCTAAAAAGAATGCAAAGAGTAGCAGCTACCAGGATTATGAACAGTTTGGCTTCAGTACCACTGAAAACAGAAAGAAAAAAAGCATTTCAAAGTAAGGGAAATTCATAAAGCTCAATATAAATAATACTTAGCTGTATGGATCAAAACTAGTGGGTTCAGAATTTCCCAAGCATACTAAGAGCACCTACTGATGCAACTGTTGTAAATATTTTTCTATTAGAATTACTATATCAACAAAAAATGGTACCTGTAGCTATGCTGTGTAACATATAGCAGAAAGAAAAACCACAACCCCTCACCCATTCCTCACACTACATGCTAAGTCCACTCTCCCCTTTTCCCACAAGAGAAACAGAGACTAGGGAACGCTCTGGTAGCCCTGAAAGCAAGAAAACATCGTCTCATAGAATCAGAAAAGTACGATTACTCACCAAATGACTAAACCCCAGCACCTACACAGCCACCAGCGTGCCACAGCCACCTCCTTGCCGCCCTGCGCCAGCGCCGCCGCAGCCATCTTGCAGCACGACAGCAGGACCTGCTGCCTTCCACCCGCCGAGCCTGCCGCTTGCTTTCACCTTCTTTCCCTCTCCTCATGGCTTCTGAAGGATACCGATGATGATAGCTGCAACTTGACACAATCACACACATCTCAGAACAAATACAGGCTGTCAGATTAATTTCTGCTAGCAGCCAGCGATGACCAGGCTGATACAAGGGATGTTAGGTGAGTGACACAAGCTGTTAAAAAGCTCACCTTGGTTTTTGGGCTTCTTAATCCCACCCTGACCTTGTTCGAGATGTAAGGAAGATCAAAAGCCCCCGGGAAAACATAAAAAAGCCCGGGAAATTGCGGAAAGCTGCCCCTGGAATGGGCGCAGGCCGCGGCACAGGGCAGGGGGGAGGTGGCGCGCTGCTGCAACATGGCGGCAGGGGGTGGCGGAGCAGGCAGCTGCCTAAGGGAGAACAGCTCAGACAAAACGATGCCAGTGAGGCATCATTCATGCTTCTGAAAGAAAGAACGAAAAAAAAAAAACAACCAACCGAAAAACCAACCAAGTGCAAATGATCCCGGCAGCTTCG
>JAVJGI010000014.1:121573341-121604856 GCA_035590275.1 Ibycter americanus
TAATGAAAAAGAAAGACAAGCTGTTGCGGTTATTTATGTGTTTTTTTTAAACGACCAAACAAAAACGTATCTGGAGTGACCAGCAAAGCTCTGCGTTCACCTACTCTGAGGGGAAATAAGGTACCTGAAGGTTACTGTGTGGACAACTTCACTTGTATATTCTCAGTTAACTTCACTGAAAATAGCAGGGAGACTATCCTATACCAGAGCCTCTGGTATAGAGTTGAATGATGTTCCACAGGGCTTTGGCTCAGGTACTGCAAGGGCATCCAGTCTTGGTGTGTATTGCTCTAATAAAACAAAGCACATTTATGTTACTCATTTTATGCTAGAAATACTGTTTAAATACTATTTAAAATAAGGGTGACTGGTGTACCAGCAATCCCAGTGTGTTTATGGACCAGGGAGGAGCAAAGAGTTGTAGGAACCTGCATTTAGAACTATATGACGCTAAACACCCACGCCACCCAGACATGGGAAGATTTTCAGTAAAAAATATTAAAGTTAAAAATGCAATAGACTGAAGTCTTTTATCCATTTCCTAAATGTTGTAAATTTATAGTCGACATGAAAATAATGCCATAGTGAAATGGATTGCTTATGGTTTAATCATCCAGTCTCGTAGTGGTTGTGTCTGGAGGTAAAGTAGGAGGAAAAATAATCCTGCTTTGTGAATACATGAATAATTTCACAAATAATCCGAGAGCTGAAATATGCGTAGAGTTGTGGCATAAGTTAAAATACAGATGTCTGGCTGCACTGTGGTTGAAAAGAGCTTCTCCAGCTGAGAGGTGAAAGTTAATTCACTGGTTACAACAACTCACTGTCCCCTGACTAGAACCAGTCCTGAGAATGACCAGAAACAGTTCTTGAGCCACTTGTTAATGTGGATAAAATATGTTTTTTGCAAGTTATCTAAAGCCTGATACATTAGGGACTGAGTATAGGGAGAAGAGGTTGAGGATCTGTGTTCTATAATGTCATGGAATTTTGTAGCTTTTTGGTCATCTTGGGATTGCAAAAGTTCCTAATGCTTAGCAGGGAAGGTGTGGATTTTGTGGAGAGATGGTAAGTCACAGAGCACAGTAAAACATTTTTTTTCTTCAATATAAATACCAGAAACCAGCAGAAGGCTTGACTCAGAAGTGTAGGCTGACTTTCTATACTTCATTATATAGAGAAATTGCAGAGAGGAGAAATCTCTCTAGCTTTTCCCTTTAACAGGGGGCATAGGCATTTATATAATGTTATTACCCAAATGTCCATAGGCTGGTGTTAGGCAACAGCTCTAAAAAGGTGCTCATAAAAGTGCAGTTATAGCATAGCCATGATGGCTTTTTAATGCTACCATTTAGTGTGGCTTTCTGTATGAGGCAGACAGGATTTTCAAAAGTAACATTGCTGTTGGTGAAATTGATTTGAATCAGCTCAGAATGAGAACTGCCAGGCAATAGTAGTTTCAGGACCTGACTTAATCTGTGATACCTTTTTGATAACATTAGGCCTTGTAGTTGGATTTTGCCTTGTACTACCAGTCACTGCTTTTGACAAGAATATTTATATAGGAATCAGGCTTCTTTTTATTCAGTACAACATTGAGAAAGCCTTGGTGAGAACTTTCAGCTTTTTTCTCTTTTTCCAGAATATTTTATGTCATGCCCCTGTGTCACACTTATCAGCAATGCTAGAACGGAAACATAGTTTTGTGATGTCTCATTATTAATTATTGGTACGGGTTATTTCCAAGCATATTTTAGGAAGGTAGTTTCTTAGATTGATTCCAGCAAGGAACATAATCTGTTTTTTGTTTTGGAGACTGCATCTTCTAAGTACTACAGAGTGTATGGTTAGTTTAAAATCTGAAAAATAACTTTGTCACTTCAGGAATGCAGATTCAGTGCCTTCTGCACTACTGTCATGGACAGAGCAATTTCAAAATTGTGAAAAAGGCATGTATGACTTGTCTGATGAGCTCCATTTTTCTGTCTGTGTGAGATTTTACTGGAAATGTGATTCAGAGAAACTGGAAGGAAAAAAAAAAGGAACTGTGGATAATTGGCACCTCAGCTGCAGTGACCTGTAATTGTCTTGCTAGTAATATGATGGTTGTTGGAATGTGATGGGCTTTGCTTCTTAAAATGACAAAGACAATAAATTAGAGGGAGTGACCAGAAAAGCATCAGTGCAGAGCGCAGAACTGCATAGTCTAAAGAGGCTGCTCCAACTTAATCTGGTTAGAAGGTTCATCAACAGTCACCATATAAGGAACAGTAGAAACGATCTTACTAAATGAGTTGAAAATTATTTAAGTACTCAAGATGATTTTCTGCAGTTTAACACTAGCTGGGTGCCTCACTATTCTCTTGAGTTTTTATGGTGCTTCTTATAGAAGCTTGCTTATAAAAAGCTTGTATGATCCTGCTTTTTTCTTAGATCCAGTCTTCTTCATGCCAGTTCTGTATGACTTGGCTTACATTTCTCTATTATGAACTAATTGCTTCAAAGCCACTAATCATGGTACAAAATGCCAGATCTAAAGTGGCTTTACTTATGCATGTCCTAATAAACTATTTTCTTCATGAGCACAGTGAATATAATAGTATTAATATACAGATTTTAAGGGGTGGGGGAGACCAAAACAGTAGTGAGTTTCATAGATTTTATTTCCTGAATCCTTTTTTAGCACAAGAGTTATCTGTGTGTGCTCGTTGGTAATCCTAGCATAGACTGTAGTGTAGCTTTACATTCTGATTTAATACATCCATGCTTCAGGTTACTATTTTATCTAATGAGAATGAAATAAATTAATGATTGCACATGAGGATAGCCATATTTGTAAAGTCTTTAAAATCTTCCTCATATTATTGTTTTAGTACATTATTTCAGTGTAGAAGTCTGTATTTGTTTGGCCTTAGAAGTTGGTTGTCTGAGAAAAACTGTAAAACTAAATTGTAAATACAAAATTTGATCTTGTTATACTGTGAGATTCCAAGACAGGTGTTCCCTGGAGTATGAAATGAAAGAAATATCATAGAAAAGAAGAGCAAAAGTATAAAATAAATGTATGGCAGAGCTTAAAAGAATTCGAAGGCTTTGACGTGAAAAATGAGATATTCTGGTTCTGAGAGTGTTTTTGCTATTCTGGCTGGTGAAGGAAATAAAAAAGCAGAATGTGCTGTTCTTTTGTATTTGCGTACAGTTCTTGTAAGGAAACTTGATAGAACTACTGAACTCAGTGGTGTGTGTTCTCTGTCTGGTAAAGTATGCCAACAGTTTATTCAGCTTGTCTTGATAATGGGTAATATATAATATCGCGAAGTGGTTTAGTGTCTCCTTCTGTACTGAATATTTGAGTTATGGTTTCTGAAGTTGAGCATCTCATCAGTTTTGTTTGTAGGGCTGTATTTCACTTCTCATTTACTTTTACTTCAAATACATCTCTATCTTTTTCTCATGTTTATATAGGCTTTTGATTCTATATCTAGGAATAGCATCTTGCAAATTAGTTCTTTTTTTGTTGAATCACTGAAAGGCATCATCTAGGATTATGTGGTTTTGTTAGTTTCCCATGGTTTCTATTCCACTGCAGCATGAACAGCTGAAGGGGTCACTGTCCTGCCCTTTTTCTGGAAAATGCTTTTTATGTAGAAGGGATGACTAACTGGGGTAAGTGCCATGCCTGAACTGCTACAATTTAGTGTTAGGTGTATGGAAGTTCTACTTTACTGTAAAACAGCTGCTGTTTATTGGCTTAGGCATTGCTATGTATTCTACTCATCTGTTCCTCCATTCATGTCTCTACGTTTGAGTCAGCTTCCTAAGGGATGTTGAGTTTTCCCAGTGTGATCTTGACTCTGACAATAGTGTACTGAACAAACCATGATCCACGTTATTTTCACTTAGAATTATGTACTTATTTATAAAGGTGCACATAGAACTTTTGTTAATAAAAAAGATTAGGATTTTTAATCCCCTGGTTTCTGTTTATCCTTCTTGTGACATTCTTGGGAATTCATTTTGTCATGTGGAAAACATGGGGTTCTTGAGTCAGAGGTGAGCTCACTGTTTAACAGCCTTATGTATCTAATAAAGTTGACAAATGTGATGAAGGTTTTGTAGTACATACCATAATTCTAAAAAATAACTCTGTTAAAATAAAATACTTACTCAAAAGTTCATTAATAATCAAACCTGGACTCATGCAATTAAATCTAGGTTGTTCTTTGCTTTCACTGTTGTTACATGTGTTGGTTTCTGGCCATGTTAGTGCAACCATAATGAATGCAAAATGTGCAATTGAATTTGTGGAGACATACTTCCTAAAAATATATATATATATTTGCTTATAAACACAGACTCAGACTGTCAACGATAGAAGAAGTTATGTTGGATACAACTGTTAATTTGTTTATAACATGGTAATCTTTGCAAATAGATCCTTAAGCCTTTGCCTTAAAATATCATAAGAATGTTTAAAACAAACACCATAAATGTATTTTTGTTTGGTAATTAGGGAAGTCAAGCTATTAAACACATTGGTGAAACAGCTGGATCTTGTAAGTTGTCACTGATCAAACCTTTTAAGTATTGTGCAGTTAATTCTTAGTTGTGTCTGCCATTTCCACATTGGGTTGATAGAAGTGCTGATCAAATGTTGTACATTGCTAGTTCTTAGCTTTGGATCATAGGGATCAAATACTAATAGCATTGCTAATTGTAGATAAAAATCAGAGGTGCCACCAAACATGATAAATTCCATTTACCTGCCAGTAAATAGTGATAAATTTTACTTTTGTCTCAAATTGGATTTAATCTGTTTATCAGAAAAAAAGATATGGTACACTTAAGTACATTCCCTGATCCAGAAAGATAACAGTCCAGTTACTTTATCTTAGTTAGCAGTTGTGAAAATGGGCTGAAAGTTAATGAAAAAACTTCCAAAGCTTTGTTTTCCTATTTATGGGCAAAATATGACCTAAACTAGCGATGTAATCTATGAGAAATACACTATTCTGCCAGAGACATGCAAATGACAAATGATACTTTGGACATGGCTTTACTTGAATAGCTGATTTTTTGTTAATACCACTTACTACTACAAGTTGTACTCCGTGAAATTGTGCCACTGCTGCCCATCGACTCTTTTGCACATAAATGCTGAATCATATAATTTATGCTGGAAGTCGCCTTAGTGAACCCATCTGAATCAAACTCTCACTCAAAAAACAGCCGGCTTTGAAGTTAGTTTGCTCAGGATCATATCTAGTGGCATGATGGGATAGGTTCTGTAGGCTTCCTCTACAGAAATACTATAAAATGTTGCTGGGACAGTTAAGTAGTATTGCAGGAGTTGTGTATGGACCAGAGCTTGTGTAAGTACAGAAGACAAGCCTTCTAGAAGCCTCCTCTCCTCTGAATGATTTTTCACATTCTGTATTTTAACATTGTTCTATTCCAGAGACCAGAATTCAAGTTAGGGCAGAGTCTAGTGTCCCAGGCCTGTGGCCGGTATCAGCCTTCTAATACTTTTGATGGTTTAATGGTGCTTAGCAACTATATGATACCTAATAACACAAGACTATGTGGCTGATGGGAAAGCGCAACAGACACATATTTTATGTAGCAACTTTAATAAATTTGTTAGAAGCTTGACATTTTTTTTCCTTTATGAATCTATGGACTCTTAATGCTACGCTGCTCATAGGCTAAAACTAGAATCTTGCTATTTTCACGTCCTTGAAAGGAACTTTTGGGTGGCGGGGTGGGGGGAGAAAGACTGACAGACTCTGGAGAAGAAGGTGGGGCTTTCTGTTGTTTTGCACAGGAAGAAGTGGTATGTCCTGCATTTCCCATGAAAATGAAAGCTGCGTTCTTTTCTGTACTGTTTCTGTGTTAGAGCAAGGAAGAGAACAAGGTGTTTTATGGGAGAGGAATTGCCTTGCCTCTGGTATATCTGGCTTGCTAAAGGAGTGAAGGGTCCGTTTATCTTTTAACTTGATCTAAGGAACTTAAGGCTAGTGCCATTGCTCCCAAGCTCTAAAGGAAGTCTTGTACTTTAATATCTTCTTTTTTTTTTTTTTTTTTTTTTAACCTTTTGCCCCCCTCTTCCCCATTTCAGAACCTGATGTGAATAATACCTTCCTCGTAAGGCAGGGATTAAGCTGTGGATTAGAAGGAGCTTCTAATGTTTGTGAGAAATTGTATAATTTGTCCTGATGTACTTTATAACTTACATAGATAATGCCAGCACCGTTTCAAGACTGGGAAAATTGGTGAGAAATAAACCTAGAAGTATACTGGGAAGCTATATGCTGCTGAATATAGAGTTCCATATGTTCTTTACAATTTTCTTGGAACTGAAAGGTACCTGGCCACAGTTAGTTCTTAGATGGCAAGCACAAATATAAAACTTTTGGGTTAAAACGAAGGGTGTAATTATGTGCTTGAAGTATACATACTCAATATTAGTCTACATAATGATACTTGAAATATTCAGTACAGACAGGCTATTGCCTGGTTTTATGTTCTGAGAATATATTAATTACGTGAAAACTAAGTTTTAATAAAAAGCCTTTAAAAACCTTTATTTTCCTCTGTTCATTTTGTTTCAGGCAGCTGTGACATCCGTTACATACTAATGTCTTTGTCTGTCTTTACATGAGCAATCCATTTCTTGCTCAGCTTTACTAAGGAAAAAAGAAATAAGAGGAAAATCCCTACAGGTTATAATACAGGAGGGTGAAATAAGGAAGCCAAAAATAGGAAATATGACTGGAATAGCTTTACTGTACATCCTAAATCATAAGTAGTAATGATCCTGCAAGAGGGAAAATTTCTTGAATTTATATACTGTGGTTTGAAATGAGGGTATTGATGCTTTAAATACCAATAGGCAGAATTAAACCTAAACTCTGAAAAAACAGGTTTAGATCCAAGATCAATGATGTTTTCATGTTGTCATAAGTTCTTTAACAGGAATGTTGCATAAGCTGTCATTGCCAAGGAGTTGAATCTATTTTAAAAAATTAAGCTGAAATTAATACTGTACTGTAATAGCAAGATTCCTTTGCAGGTGGAGGAAGTACAATACTGGGGCTTCGTAAGTAAAGATTAACTTAAGGTAATCAGCTGTTGAAGGGCTGCTTCTAAATATACAGGATAGACTGATTCTTGTAATTTCTGCAGCTGTTTTTTCAGCAGATTTTTCTATATGAAGAATGATAAAGTCCCTGAGATATACTAAATATATATATATTTTCCCAATGGGGGGGATGCAAAAGCTATTTCTATAGATCTTTGTTCATACTATTGAGGAACATTGAAGGCTTTAAAGTGATTAAATCTAAATTAAATCTCTTTATAATACAGGTCTCCTGACCTAATGGGAATCTTGAGTGCTTCGTGCACGTGTGTGCTGGGTTTGAAGCCAAGCAAAACTCATTAAGCCTGATGTGTTCTTCTGACCTCCTCAGGTCATAGCAAATTACTAATAAGTGCTTGTTAGTGACAATGTAATAAGCCTGAGGATGTATATGGTAGAAAGAAATCTTATTTGTAAAATGATACAGTTACACAGAATTTAGCATCTCTAACCTTTAGAAGGTTTGTCTGAACACATGCTTGCTGCTCCAGGGAACTCTCTGAAGTGAAATAATTTTCATAACGTGTCAGGCAACTCCTTTTTTACTTGGGCAACAACTCAAGTTGTGCTGCACCATTTCTCTTTGTTGTTAATAGCCAGAATGTGGCATAGTTCTGGCCTTGTTTTCCAGTTGGCAAGAGGCACTGGAGACTTGTGTGTTAGTAGTCAGGCTTGATTGATAGTCTATGAAAGGTGGCTTCTTGCTTGACAGTTTTCATATTTAATTTTGTAGCTGTTGTTTACTAGTATTTTTTTTTCCCCTATCCTGTATTCACTCTAGTGGCAGTTTGCAAGCTTTATTTTGTGTGTGTGTGTGTGTGTCACATAACTGCTTTGCATTTAGTTCTTCCTCTCAAACTAAAAGCATTTACTTTCTTTATTCATAACTTAGTAAATTGCTCTGTATTGGGAAATGCTTGACTATATGCCGTCAAAAATAAACCTCACCTTTTATTTTAAAAGATTATTATTAAAACTTTCCAACCCCTGTATTGTAGGTTAAACTCTGTTTCATAGAAAAAATAAAATGCAAGTTACTTTAGATAAAGGTATACCTATATACTTTCAGATGTTCTTGGAAAGTGCAATGGTTAGCAGTTCAGTGGATATTGAGGCAGTATTTTCTTTAAAAGTTAAATGTGATAATGAAGGTGCCTGTATAAAGTTGTACACAATGTTTAAATGCACAGGGACCGAATATATAGTGTGGGGGACCAAGAGGCAAAAGTTAACATCATCTGGATTGTTAACTGGAGGATGTGCTGCCTTTTCAGAATGGATCACTGCTCAGGTGTTTCCTCTGTGAGACTGAATTTGCAACCATTAGTCCATTTTCCCATCCTTAGTTGGCTTGATTGAACTTGATTCATGTGGGCAGATGATGAAAATGTAACATCAGAAAGAGGCATCATGAATGGTCACAGTATAAGAAACGCATTATAGTAAATATGTTGTAGTTTCTATGTTAACTGGGGTGCAGAGACATTCAATAACATGTCACGAAGAACTGAATTGATTGTTGTCAGTGCTGTAGGCCTACATAGTTGAGCATTTACCTTCTGTAACTGAGTCACTTGTGCTAGAACTTCCAGATTTTAGGTTTGTAAAGGTCCCTCCTTTCACAGATGAAAACCTGTAGTAGAAATTTTGGTATTATGATCATTAGCATGGAGGAAAACTGGAGAACTCCCACTCCACCCCCAAGTCTGCTACGTGGAATGGGTAGAATAATGAATAATGTGCCCTTCCCATTCCCTTTGGTGTGGCTGGAAATGGTTGATAAAGCTCTCCTATGATGGCTTTCATCTTTCCCTCATTTGTAATACCTAACACACAATGACCGATTTAATATTTTTCAGGTGAAGAGTAAGCACACACCTTGTTGTGTGTAATTTTGGGAAAGATGATATAGTTAATCGCATATCATTGATGTGAGTTCATGTAAAAATTTTGATGTCTATCTATAAAGTATTATGTTGCCACGCTGTTCTGAATTGTAGCTGAAGCTGTAAGAGCTAGCCGTACAGGATTTATGTTTCTGCATGAAGTTTTGTGAACAGTTGGAACTGTTGGTATGTCTCTTTGAAGGTAACTCTAAGCAGTGTAAATCAAAAAACTGTTCATTATTCACTGTTTATGAATAATGGCTACATTCTGCTGATTTTGGTGAGTTGTTCTTATCCCCAAGGATAAGACATGCGCCTGACATGTGCCTGACATGCGGCTGGAGAGTTTTTTTATGAATCCAGAGTTCTATGGTAATAAGAGCTGTTATTCAACCACAGCCACATGGGCTCTTCTGTGTACAACCTTGAAAGGAGAGTGTGTCTTCATACGTCTTTGTACCAGTACAGGTTGCTGGATACTGCCATAGCATAGGTTATTACCATAATGCAAACACTAACACAGAAGTGGTAAAGTTATGCATGCGAAAAGTTATGCATCCCCCAGGAGTGGAAAAAGAAGGTTCAGTGGGAAATGGAAGAACTCTGACCTACCTAGCCTCTCCCTTTGGATGTTTTAGCTCATCCCTTCATGTGTTTTGGCTGAGCTGTAATGATGGAGTTTGCATCTTCTTTACTGTGTTATTTTCAGCCTGAAAATCAGATCAAGGGTTTTATAGTTAGTACATTAAGGTTAATGTTACTAACATTAAAACACTCTGGGCCCTTTTCTCATAGTGAACTAAGTCAGCTAAAGGTATATGAGCTAGATGGAGGGTCTCTGAGAATGGGGCAAAGATTGTTTATTTATTTGTTCAGTCCTTTCTTTTTCTGGGACCCAGCCATTTAAGAATTGCTTTCAAGTTGTACCATCTTGGGAGCGATCTCCAGAAGGCTGCTGTGTTCACTGAGAATTACTGTAATCCTGTAGTTGTTTTGGACAGTCACTCTTCATGGTAGGTATCCGGGTGTTGGCTGGGATGGAGTTGATTTTCTTCTCAGTAGCTAGTGCAGTGCTGTGTTTTAGCTCTGATATGAGAACAATGAGCAAGGGGCTGTGTGGTACTTAATTGCCAGCTAGAGTTAAACCAGGACAGTAGGATTTGCAAGTGTATTGGTGCTAAACTAAGTTTGAGAGAGAACAAAGAATGAGATAATTTACTGTAAACTCTAACTTTCACATAAGCATGTTTGAGAAAGTGGACAGAAGCCTGAATCAGTGTTGAATATCAGAACTATTGGTTGAATCTCAACTGCTAGCCCTAGTTATATGTGCATGTGTCTTATATGCTGTGTGCTTTCTGCTGAGAGTATTGCACTTTATTCACTTTGGCAGTCTTAAACAGCTGACTGAATCTAATACTGTTATCACTATGGTAGTTGATTAGCTTAAAAAGTTCTAAGAATGACAGTTCCCAGAGAAGACTGGAAGGTATTTTGATTGGAGTAGGCTGTGGAATGCAGGGGTACAGCTCTGACTGATTGCAAATTTTTGAATTTTTACTTTAGCTATGTCTTAAAAAAATAAACATAGTAGTGAGAATGTTTCAAATGGCAACAGTTTGTTTTTTTCCCTTCTTATTGTGACACAGTTTAGAGTATTTGGTCTCAGGATTTTAAAAATGAAATAATTTTTGGCAGAGCTAAAAAGTCTCAGTCATTTGCGAGTGCCTGCTGTTTAATGATGGCAGATAGCCCCCCTGCTTTCCTACACTATTAAGACCAATAAATGCATCAAGTTTTGCACTGTGTATCTGTATACTCCCCAATTTGTTTCTCACTCAGTAATTGTGAAGAAGTAGTACATGTCTCAGCATACTGTGTGGTGGAAACTTCCAAAGGATGTTATTTACGCTTAGCTATAGTTCCTGGAAATTAAATGGAAGGCGTTTTGTTTGTTTGTTTAGAAATGTGTTATTCGAAATCTGATGTGTAGTTTAAAGTGGTATGATAGAAACCTGTTCAAGCTCCGCTCTTTGTCTGGTTTTAGGTTTCTGAGGTTTTTTGCAGGTCCTGTCTGCCCCACCCGCCCACCCCCTGCCCCGGGTTTAAAAGTTGAGCACAGTTATTTCTTGAACATTCTCACAACTGTGTCTAAGCTATAGAGAAAAAAAAAATAGTCAAATTTAATAGGAAAACTTTCTAAATTTATCAACTCTTCTCTCATACTGTATCTTGAAAATTCACTTTGGGAAATTTCTCAAAAATTGTCCAAAAAGTGCCCAAACTGAAGCAATAAAGTTTGAGTTTAGAGGCTTTTAGGGTACTGTTAAAAATATTAGAAGGTTTTTGCTCTTAACTGACTTCAGAAATGCTGCCATGCATTTGTGAAACCAAGCATGTTTATGTTGTTTAGTGACATGTGAGGGAAGCAGGTGTGGCCTCCAGTGCAGTAACCTTTTAAAAGTTAAATAGTATGGTTCCAGCAGAAAATCACCACGCAGTGTGATAAGTTATAGTGCTTTCTCCACAGCTTCCAGAATTTTATAACATCTTTTTTTTTCTTGCTCCTTTACAAGGGGTATAAAGTTGTAAACATAAGCATGGGACCTATTCCTGCCTTTCTTTACTGTAGTTTCTTCAGCTGCCCTGAGCATCAAGAAAGCCATTAAAAATGCTTGTAAGAAGCCAAGACAAAGAGCTTGCCCAGGCAGAACACAGTGGTGTTTGAGACTGGCGTGGCATAGGGTTATGTTACTGGTATAGTTGTCTATACAGTTACTCATCAGGAAGAAATTGGAGACTGCTAGATGTCATTGCAAAGTACGCTTGCTGAAAACTAATCAGTGATGTTTCAGGATGATTTGTGGTATGCTTTCTTGGATGAAATTTGAAAGATGATCACTTATGTTTATTAGCAGCAAGATGATAAGGTCAGTGAAGGCAGTTACAAGGATCTGAAAATGATCACAGAACTGCTGGAATGCCTTCTTTAATACTCAAGGCAGTGTTACAAGGGATTCATTTAAAGAGCTGAAGGTGGTTTATAGTAGTTCTAAAATGGCTCTAAAATTAAAGAATTGATCTAGCGTGGCTTGCAGGGAGGTTTTGTAAGGGCAGCATTACAATATTTTCAGTGCTGTCTAGGACATTTCCTACATTTGGCACTCTGCTTTGAGGCAGAGCCAGCAGCAGTGATTCAACTAATGGAAATCTTTGAGAAGTTGATCATGATTTTACTTTTTCTGTCATCTTGCTTCATTAACTGAAGTAACACAGAAACAACTGTGCAAATGCAGCTGTTGCTACACTTAAGATGATGTAATGTGCTTTCTTCAAGAGTATGGTACTGTAGCGGACCACAGCAAGATCTCTCTGACCACCGTGAATAGATTTTTCAATGCCTGCAGCATGCTTCCAGAACCTTTAAATGACAAGTAGTGCCTGCAAGAAGCACTTCAACAGAAATGCAACACAGTGGCATACCTATGACATGATGAATTTCTGATCTGGAGACGTCCTGTTGCATGGGGGGATCAGTTTCTGTTGTTCTAGTGCCTATTCAAGAGTTTTGATTTGCGTTTTGCTTTGTAACCTCTGTAGAGATGGTAAAACTACCATCGTGAGCTGCTGAGAAAACAAATCTTGCCCAGTTAACTTGGGTTTTTTTGTTTGTTTCTTTGGGTTTTTTTAATACAATGTGCTAAAAAAAAAAAAAAAAGCTTTAAGGATTAATAACAGGAGAGGTGAGGAACACCTAAGGGCCTTGCTTGCTTCTATGCTGTTCTGACAACTCTTTCAGCTTATCTGTTGACACATAATGTGGCCAATTCAGACAAGAAAGTTTGTGCCAAATACGGAGAACATCTGCTCTCTGGGAAGTCATTTTGGTACAAATATAGTACAGATGATTAATCTAATGTCTTTGGTGTGTCCCAGTTGTTGATAGGGAGATTGTAAAAGAGCCAAGTCATCTTAAGATTCTTCTTAATGCTTTTGCTGAGCTTTGTCTTGTTTCTGAGAATCTCCTGCACATTTGCACCCTCATGGTTTTAATACACTTGAGCTGAATTTACCAGCTGATGCCCCTTGTAAGAAGGTATTTGAACATCAAAAACTTAACAGCTTTGATACCTCTCACTGAAAGATGGTGTGTGATGTTTGGTGCAAAATATAATCCGTGGTGCAAAAGGGCCCAGTTTTCTCCATTATTTCCGTATTCAGTCCAAATGTAAGTTATGCCTACATTTGGATTCCCTTTTAACCAAACAAAACAACCTGTATATTACTGTCATCTGAGCAAGATGCTGACAAAGCTGCAAGTAAAGAAAGTTCATTTTGTTAATGACTTCTGTCCAGGTTTTAGAAGTACAAAAAAAATTAAGGAAAAAAGATGGCAGAAGCAGAAATAGGTTTTTCCTCTTTCTGTTAAGAGTTTGTGCCTTTCACTGGATTTAAATGGTAAAGTTGCACTTATAGAAAAGTTATTCTTTTATAGAGTCTGCATGTTATTTTAGTCTGGTTTTGAAGGTGAATTTTGGAACACTTTACTCCACCTCAAGAAGCCCTAACCATTGGACCATGGCTGTCCTTTAGTATTTTTGGCTGTAGTATATAAATAATGAATTAGGGCCATACTGTGGCAAAGAAAATGATGGATGTTGACACTAAAATAATCCCACATGGGAATGATAATATTTGCTATGCTTTATAGATTGGAGTTTTACATGTGCTGCTCCAAATGGAGTAAGAGGTGTCATCTTTTTCTGTTTTCCAACTTGCTTTCAGATAGTTTCAAAACTTTTATGCTCAGTTTTATGTAGTAACTCTGTTTTCAGTGAAACTATGGTATGGTGATGTACAGTGATGTGGAAATACTGCAATATTACAGACAGAAGAAAGAATTGGAGGCAAAGGGATTAATGCATATAGGGTATCTTTTGCTATTTTTGGACACTACCCTTGTCACCATAGCCACTTCCTTTGAGAACTGATTGAACTAATTAAGAAGTTATTCCTTTTGTGTTTGTTTATGTGCTCTTAATTTTAAAGTATGTCTTTGAGTTTCATTTTAAAGCTGCATAATAATTTGATTATAAAAGCAATACTAAAATAACATAGAGATCTTGTTTCTTTTGGGAAGGACTCAAGGTTCCAAGGCTTGATGACTGTTTCGTACTGCTCTAAACTTTGTTCTCTTGACATACTGAACTGATAGAAAAACGTCCTGAAGGAATAAGTTGCAGCCTTTAAGAAAGACGAGAGATCAGCCCAGAGTGGAATGTCTGACTGCTGAGACTTGTTGGCTCACCATCTAATGGCAAGCTTCCTCTCCCTCTGCTTCTGACTTATTCCTTTCTAAGCTGGCTTCGTAGTAGCTAGTTTACTCCCCAGATAGGGCTGTCCTGGTTAACTCCTTTGATGCAGTCTAATATGGTGCCAGCTATGGTCAAAACTTCTTGAGTCTTTAAGACCTTGGTGGCTTTAACCTTTGAGAGACTTGCCATTTTCTACAGGCCAGCCTGGGTAGTAATCCTTTTTTGTCCCCTTTGGCATGTAAAAGTTGGATTATGTATTGTGTTTGTGCACAAGTGCTTGTGTCCTGGTTTTGAGACAATGTAGAAATAATTAACAGTTAATTCGTATGTTGTTAACTGCGTTGTTTTAATGAGAGCAAATCAAGTGTGATCAATAGATATGCACAGTACATTAATTGGAGAATACAGAAATGCACATACAATTAATGGCTGTAAAATAAAGATTCGTTTAACCCAATCTCCTCAGCTACTGGCTTATACCTGGTAAAATTCCATAAACTATTAATGTTTGCTTTACTGCACTTTGGAGTGTTGAAATCCCGTTCAGCCTTGTAATAGCACTTAACATATGTGTAACCACATGAAAATCCCGATTTATATCTAGAACTGCTGACTGATGGTTGTTTCATAGCCTGTGTAATGTCTGCTTTCATCAGTTCTGCTCCCAGTGGGCAGCTTTCCAAACTGCACAAATAATTACTACTAATGGTGCCAATGTCTTTGTTGGCAGCTTTTGCTAATCAACAGCTGAATTGGTCTGGGCATTAAATTTGGCTCACCTGTCAAACAGGTAGTGCTGTGATGAGACACTATGGAAGAGCTTTGTACTAACACTGTATTTGTTCTTTATCAGCTTCTCTGCTGTATCTTCTCACGTGTTGTGCACCTTCATGCACATGTATCTTCTTGCAAATGCCATATTCAGCAAAACATACTAATGGAGAAAGAAGCTAATCCATGTACTCTGACAGATTCCACCAGTAATCTGACAGTCCTGTGTAAGTTCAACAGACCTTTTGAATGAAGTGTGTGGCCAAGGATTGAAACATGGTTGTGCTTGATCTATCTGTAGTTTAGCTGTTAAAGTATATTGTTTATTGTTTTATATCTGCCATCAAGTGGATCAAACCCCACATTTTCTGTATGCTGAGAACTAGTTTAATCCTGAATTGAGACAATTGTAGAAATTGAGATTCTTTTTTGTGGGAAATTGTGCAAAAAGATGGCTTTGGAAAGTTTAGAAGTTCTGGTTTGGCACAGTGTTTTTTTTGGTGTGTGTGGCTTTTTTTTTTTTTTTAAATGTTGCCTGGACTGATGTCCAAAAATTAATGTTTAAATGCTTTACTTTTGCTTATTTTCCTGCAGAGTAATAGGAGTCAAGTGAGGTATTACGTGCCTCTCATTTGGAATGTGAAATTTTTAATGTAAAAGTATAAAGTATATTGATGTTCTCTGCAGACTCAGCCAATTACATAGAAAAAATATTTAGCTAATGTGTATATTCCTGTGTAGGAAGTGAAATAATCAGTTTCTATAATAAATAAGTTTAAATTTAGAAGTGAACTGTGTTATCAACGTTGGCAGATTGTAATGACAAGTGACAGGGACCATCTTTTTTTCTCCTCTTTGATAGTTATTTTATTTATTTTTGTACTGATTGGGATAGCGTATGTAGTTACAGTGCTGCTGAACAGATGAATCCCAGTCATGAGTTGAGAAGACTATGTATTGTTCTTCTCTTGCACCACTCCAGATTTTGAGGAGGGTACCAGCAAGCTTTTAGAGATTTTGGTGTGCACACCAATTGCTTTTAGTCTTTAGGCTGAAACAGCAAGTCATTTTGGTATGCAATTTTGATGTCCATACTTGTTAATGGACTATAAAGATAAACATTTTTTAAAATATTATGAAAAGTAATATATTTAGGTTGCTGTCTTAGTTTTCCATTGGCTGCAATCCTTCATTAAAAAGCTATAGAAGACTACATATATAAATTCATACTTTTCAGTTCCTAAAAGCATCTCTTCAGATAAAACCAAACTGGAAATGTTCTTTTTTTTTTTAACTTCCAAAGGCTTGCGTTACCAGGAGAGTGAAGAGAAGGAGTGTAGTTTGTGCAGATGCTTGGATCAGTAAATTAAAGAGTATGTTTGGGCATAGCAGAACTTTGAGAGTTGAAAGCCCTGTTTTTCTTGTGAATAGACAGCTTTTCTGAGCAGCCTTATTCCTTCTTACAGATGGTGTCATGCAAAGCCCACACAGTAATGAGAACAATAATATGTTTGTAATTCCAGTCTAGGTGAAGCTATTTGTTATTGTACCTAGTTTTACCAGTCATTTTAAGTATTAATGCACAACAGACTGATGCAAAAGAAAGGTCTAATTAAATTTTGCCCAGGGAATTTCTGCTGAGTTGTTTGCTGTTTGACTGAGTAAAGTTTTTATCTTAAGTTCAAAAAGAGAGGTGGATGGATGTGTTCTCCTTATTAGATTCAAACAACGGGTGATAATTATTTTGATGTGATGCTGTTTCACATTTGTATTGCTTATCCGTCTGAAACTTCAGTGATCCTCATTTTTATCAGTATCTGTTTTTGTTGAGATTAATCTGGTTTTTCTTTAAGCTTAATTTTTCGTCGGGGTGAGGCTTCCTCTTTGTTCTGGTTTTCTGTTATTTCATGTGTCAGTTCTAACTTTTGCTTTTTTGGACAGTGCTATCCACTGTAGAAAGGCTGTATGTTATGTTTATAAACATTATTTCTTAACAACAAATCTATTTTGGGACTTGGGTGTTCTGAAATAAAAGATGATATTGGTTCATCTGCTTAGATGGAATGTATATTGATAAATCGGGTGCGGAAAAAATGCAATGGCTATTTGTAGCACTAGTAGATATTCTTTGCCGTTAGACTACTAGATTGTTTTGTTCATTTTACAGCCTAGGTCTTCAATAATTGATTCCCTTTTAAAATGTTGTGGATGTAAACCACAGCTAGTTTCCTCTGTCACACATAGCTTACTCTGTTTTACAACTTTGGTGTCCTCTGAGAACTTGTCTTTTGGGTCTTTGCTCCTGGTGTCAGATTGAAAAAGTCTCCAGAGTCAGTAATGGATATTTTATTAAAACAGATCTATCTCATAGTGTGAATTGACTTGCATTCATCTCTGAGCTTAGCATCTGGTTTCCAGATGCGAAGAATCAGGAGCTGAAGGTTACATTTTGCTGTGGGTTTCGACTACCTTTTATATTAGAAGCAATATGGCCTTTAGGTTATTAGGATTATTTGCTTGGAAGATTGAATGTATAAAAATATCACTCTTAGGTAAAAAATTTATTCACGAAGTAATGTATTCAGTTAATTTCTAAGGATGCTTACAAGTATATATTATAGGAACCCTACCATGCAACTTGACTTTTGTGTCTGAGGGCTATGAACATACTGTAAAAATCCTATCCATATGGCAGGTTTTGCCAGTGCAAAATTGATTTAACAGTTAGTTACTAAAAATAATTTTGATGACATTATTTTTCTGGATATTACAGATGTGGAGTAGGGAAGTATGTTTTCCTCTTTTCCTTGTTTTTTAAAGAATCCTGTTTAAATAAAAGTGAGCAGAGATAATTTTCCATGTGAAATCTGTTTATATTCATACATTGTTGTCGTTTCCTGTTCTCTCTATTTTTAATGAATTGCTGTGAAGTCTGCCTCCTGTCTAGTTTGTGTATGGCCCCTGTAATATGTTTGCATTTTGGGTTTGGGTTTTTTTGGGGGGTCAGGGAAGTGTGGTTTTTTTCCCCTTGGCTCTACCATCTGTATTTTTCTAAAAATGGCTTTCTAATCCATAGCTCTGTTCACATTGTTCTGTAGAGTGATCTGGATTGGTTACCAGGATCCAAGCCAATATGCATGGAGGTAAAAAAAATAAGAGAGATGACTAGCATGAAATTTCCTTAGTTTGGTATTGCATATTGTTAAATCATCTCATAAAGCTAACTTGATCTTAATCATTAGTCTGAATGGAAGAAGAGTTACTTCAATTTTGATTTACAAATCCTGTTCGTAATGCCTTAGGTATAATGCTGTTTTTCACATTTGAATTCCAACCTGAAAGCATGCTCAGAAAGTGGGTAAAGCATTAAACTTTTTAAATCTGGGTTTTGTATGAAAGGTAGCAAAACACTGTTTCTGGTTTTCCTTGTTTATATGTAACCTATGCTATGTTTGTTATTGCCAGTTGTATTTTTAACTTCTTGTCATTTCAAATACTTAGCATGTGCAACCAGAAGAGTTTTATCATCCTCTCGAAAAAGAAAGTGACTAGGCACTTCTCTGTGGTCTTGCTTACCCCTGTTCTCTGTCCATGAGCCCTGTTTCTTCCTCAATTACCATGCAATTCTAACTATTTAAGAAGAATCCATGAATCCCTGTACTTGGTTTAGCTGTTCCCCCGAACTGAAACCATTGTGATACATAACCATTTTTCTCAGCAGGCTGTGATTTGTAGCATAGAGCAATTTATGATGTTAAGTTATGAACTCAAACGTATTTGTACAAATAAAAGCTGGTCATTGATTAACCCATGTATTCTACTTAAATGCATAGTTTACAGAGTTCTTGAGGAAAAATAACTTCACTGCTTTAACTGAGAGTATATAATTACTATTCAGGAGTATCTGCTTCCCTTTGTCACAGTGTAGTATGTTGCTTCTTAGAAATTTACAGCTAAAACTTCTTCAGCACAGGGTGGAGAACTTTGCTAATAATCTGAAAATTATCATCTAAGTAAGCTCTGGTATAGCTATGCTGCTGCTAAAACAGGTAATGTGAGTGTGAGTAATGCCCATTAGAATGAAGTGGCAGGAACGCTTGTTACTGCTGAGCATTGGCAAAATGAAGTTGTTACAGGTGGTCTCCACTCTTGTGGAGTGACCATCTCTGTTAATTATGCTGTTGGAGAATGTCCTCTGGAATGGAATTTGTCTTTTAATAGGAAGCAGAAAGGAGAAAAGCATTTTTGAATGGTTAAAGTATGTTAATTAGCGCTGATTGTATGCATGTATTTTGGGGAGAGTCTGGAGGCTGACAGGTGGCAAAGGAAGACAAATGAGTAGTTGTTTTCTGGTCCTTCTTTCTGGTTCACTAGTATCTGTTGTTTGAGGTTTACCTGCTTGCTTTACTGACTGGCTTGGATTTGCAACTGACATTTTTGGAAGTGCATTTGTCTGTTCAGCTGCAGTGTTTTCCACTTCAGCGTTTACTGTTTTGGTTGTCTTCTTGTTGCTCTTGTATGTGTACATGCAGGACTGCGTGTGGAGTCATCTTCTTGTCAATGCATGTCGGGTGGAAAGGATGCTCTGTCCTTTCACGCTCCTCTAGTTAAAGGATGCTCATTCTGCTTTGGAAACATTGCCAGTCTTCTGTCTTGCTTTTAAGATCTTGTTCTGTCACCTTTTTTGATTTTCACTTTTGCCTCATTAGAGATTAAATGGATCGGAGTTGTTTTCCAGATTAGGCAGAATGATTACTATGATTTTTGAGATGAATAGCAGTCATAAAATCAGTAGTGTTTCTTGTTGCGTAGGTTCTTCCAGATACTTAATGAAGCCAGGGTTCCAGTGTAAGTAATACCAAATACCACTGTCACAGTTCCCTGCTGTACTAATTTGGCCTAGAGCATGTGTAAAAATACCAATGTTGCAATTGAATATATGTATCAGTTAGGAAATTAGAGATATCAGTAATCTTGCTGTTTATGATGCTCAATAAGAGAGAAAGTTCTTAAGAAAATTCAAAATTTAAGGATGATATTTACATGATTTGTATAACTGGGTTTTTTCTAACTGTATAGGGAACCTGTGGGGGGTGGTAGAAGAAATGCAGTTAAAAACAGTGTTGGAGGAAACAGTGCAACTGTATTTATTTCAAGAATGATTAGCTGTCATGAAATAGATTGTTTATAAAATGTAAGGTATAAATAGTAAACACTATTTAGCAGTAATTTACATATAGAATTGACTTGTCTGTGGTAGTTTGATCAATCTAAGGTTATGCACGTGAACTCTATTAGTTAATAACTCTAGTGGTTGACTATGTGTTCTTCTCTAGAATAAATTTTAAATAGGAGGTACTGTGTAAGATGGTGGTAGGCATCTTTGAGTTTTTGTTCTACTCTTATTTAAGTATCTGATTGCTGCATAGATGAGCAGCCTTCACATGCTAACTTAATGATTCGTGAATGAGTTAAAGTACAATTTTAAAGTGAGATAATTTTGATGAGCTCATAATCTCAGTTTGATCCAAAATTGCTTCCATTTGTGATCCACTTTTGGCAAGTGTTCTTGTCACTAGCCTCAAGTAAGATTTTCCTGTGCATGTAAATAAGAAATTGTGATGTCTTCTGAAAAATCTCTGCCATTTATAACAATCATGTTGTGTTCATAAGCAACAACTGGGTATAGCGTGGTTTTTGTTATTGGTACAAGTTGTTATCCTGGTTATGTAACAGTTTGCTTTTTTTCATTTTGGGATCAAAGAATTTGCTTTGTTTGTGTTTCCCTTCTCTAAAGACCTTCATATGTAGGTAACAGCAGGCTCTGCATTCTATTTAAGCTTTCATCACTTCTCTCCCATGAATCTCCCATAGAAAGTACTGCTTTTATTAAAGCTGCTTTCTACTATCCCTTCTTTGATATTTGTTGCTCTAATCTTTTACCTAGAATTTCTCAGGAATATTTGAAAATTTCCTTTTCTATTATGATTGTGCATTTGTTAAAACTGAAATTGCTATGTGGAAAGGATGACATCGATGAATTTATTAACTTTAAAAAAGTAAGGAATAATTCAAAATGATGCATGTATGTATTAAATTATTAATGTTTTTAAGATTTGTAACGAAAATTATACTGAAATCATTGGTATTATTGTTGCTTGAAATAGTTGCTTTTGTTGTTTTCTACTTTAGGTAAATGATACACCCTCAGACTTTCTTTCCAGCTTTCTTTGGATTGGATCCCACTTCCCATCCCCAAAAGACAAAAGTAAAAACCCACCTTTTATAGTTTTACAGGGTATGAAAACAGTCCCCCTCTTTTTGTTCATACCCCCTAACTCACAGCTTTGTGTATCGCAATCGTATTTTCTTTCTATGTGGTGGCTGTATCTTTTTTGGAATCTTTCTTAGTGCAGGCATTTATTTCGGAGCCATTAAAAGTGTGAACATAGAACAACTAGGTGTAAAAACAGATTTACTCATATCTACTCTTATCTCCCCCCCTCCTATGGATTTTTGCTTTAATACCTGAATATATAATGAGAATGTATTTAGTTCATATAAAACCTTGACTGTCCATAGTATGCTTGAATTCAAAACAGGTGTAGCATGGAGGAACAGCGGATGGCGGAAGACTGATTTGAAGCACTTGAGACACCAGAACTGAGTACCAATGTACCATTTTTAGTCTGATCTTCTAAGGAAATGAAGCCATCATGAACATGTATTTTGCTGGCATGTTGTCCATCAGTGGGGTTTTTTTCCAGCAATACTGTTTCTGTAACTGTCCTGAAAATAAAGATTTGAGTAGAAGAAAGAGATGGATGGAAGGACTGTAGTGTGAATTCTCTGGAGAAGCTACAAGAGAAAGACAAACTTCAGGAGAGTCCATAACTGAAGTTCTCTTTTCATTCGAGAGCTGGGAATGCTCCCGCAGGCACGCACTGGCCTGTCAGCAGGCACTCTGCAGCAGCATGGCTGCCCGGGCGCTGGCTACCACCAGGGCTGCCCCGAGCCACACACAGCCAGCTCCAGCTGCCCCACTGCTGGGCACAGCTGGGCCCTGCAGCCACGAGTGGGCTGCTTCTGTGAAAATGGCTTTAAAGAAGGGCAGAACATGCCAGACAGGTGAAGGTGCTGGGGGGAAACCTCAAACCAACAAAACAAGGCAACAGCGGGCACCTGGAGGTCAGAGGACTAGGGGAGGCGTGCTCTGTGGTGGAGGAGATACCCCCTGCAGCCCGCGGAGGGCTCAGGCAGAAGCAGGTGGGTGTTCCTGAACCGGTTGTGGCCCGTGGAGAGCCACATGCTGGAGCAGGGATTGTTTGTTTTTTTCCAGAAGAACTGCAGACCCAGGGGAATTCAAGCTGGAGCAGAGGAAAAGTGTGAGAAAGAAGGAGTGACAGAGAGAAAGTGCTAAATACATCATATGTCTTTGAAATCCACATTTGTTTTAGAAGAAGTATTTTAGGAGGAAGAAAAAACAAGTGATACCTTACATTTCTGCCCTTGTCAGTTTCCTTCAATACTTTCTGGCCTCCTGTTTGGGGAAACAGAAAACAATTTCTTCCCATTCACCTTTTCTATTCCACGAGTAATTTATATATCTTTAGTGTAAGAAACTTCAGTGGTGTTTTCCTTGCTGAAAAGTTTTGGGTGGGTTTTTGTTGTTGAGGTTTTTTAAATTAAATTTATATGTTAGTGTTCATGTAGAATTACTTCTTAACTTTGGCCACCCTTGCTTTTTTCTTTACCGTTTCAGTTCTGCCATCTCTTTTTTATTGGGTGTGGGGTAGGGATCTGAACTGTGCATAGTTGTTGGTTATATTCTGGCTTTATACAGCAACACAGTGATATTCTTTGTTTTGTTTACTCTTTCTTTCCTGATGATTTTTATTCATTGAACCCTCTTTTTTGCTGATTTGTGTAACTAGGTCATCAGCACACTTTATTGCATTGCTGTTTCTCCACCACCCCCACCCCCACCTTGTATATGTGTATTTTGAGCACCACAAGCTGAAGGACAAGTAGATGCATATGGTGAATCAACGGCTTCTTTCCCCTGCTAGAAAAAAAACCCAAAACAACACAGCCAATCAACCCACATTGTTCCTGCTTGTTGCCTATTTTTAGCAGAAAGGTGCTTCTAGTTTGCTTAGATTACTTCGAAGAGACATATATCTGGATGTTTAACTTGGAAAAAAGATGGGCAGACTTTTACAGGTAACATTCTTTGAATAGGTAAAAGTAGGTGTCAAGGTACTAAATATTTTCATTTGATATCAATGGTGTTCAGCTTTACCTTATGTATTTAAATTTGTAATCCAGTTAGTTTAATTCCTGTTTGTCATGCTTCTTGCGTCCTGGTTTAATTCAGTATTTTTTCAGTCATTAGAAATATGCAAGACAAAAAAACTCAGTAGTAAATGTGCTTTTTTAAAAAAGTTTAAAAGTTCATGTGGGTGTTGGCTTTTTTGGGATTAGTATTTTGGCATGCTGTGGGGAGAAATGGCGTTTGAGGAAGTTGTGAGCCTTTGAACGCAGTGTACTCTCTGAGTAAGGGTGTGGTCTGTGAGACACACATTGCACGTGCCTCTGGGAATTTGTGATTTTTCCATTTGTAGTAATAGTTTTTGTTAAATTGCACATTGTACTGATTGTGAACCAAGGTGGTGCTAGCTGAAGAGTAATGACTGCAGGGTTAGTGCAGGGCTTGGCGAGGAGAGATGATACGGATATTTGTTCTCATCTGGGTGTGTGTGATCTGATTTAAGGAAAAACCATGAATGGCATTTTTCAAAATATGTTTGAATTGATTTTAGAGGGGCTGACGCACCATGTTGTGTTTTGAAGATGTGGTGAAGCCCAAGAAGTTAGTACCAAGAGTTTTGATTACTGTGTCTCCAACTCAGTGTTGTGTTAGGTGATGTGCCCTCTCCTTGTCCTCCTAGGCAGATAACATCCAGGCCGCACTTCTCACTTCTTTATGAAATAACCTTTTCAGTGCCTGTTTGCAGATTGATCAAAAACTTGTTCTTTCATGTTGTCAGCAGATGATAGTAAGGAAATGATCTTATGACTTGAATAAAGGAATTGTTTGGAATTTGTAGTTTCTCCATCACTACCACCCTGTTTTTCACAACAGAAGGACAGGAAGAGGGTATTCAAAAGCACTCTTGGTCTGGACAGCATGTTTAAGAATATAAGTTCCATGTTGTCATTAACAAGTCTTCTCCTATGCTTTCAGTCACCAGCAATTTCTGCCACCAGTTAGGTTAACACTTTGTCTGGTTTGGTACCTTTGCAGTGGCTCACCTCAAGGCAGTTTCAGCTGCTTTGTAAATAGCAGAGCTCTTCATTCTCAAGCCTGTTACGCTATTACCAGTAAATTACGGAATAATTTTAGTGTATTCCTTTGGTTCCTAGAATTGTAATTTGTTCTTGGGATAGCCTGCATGTACTAAATGCTGAAGGATGCCTATTGCATATTTGGCCTGTATTCTCCTAGTATCCTAATAAATAGATTAATTCATTCATCTGAACATTCAGAATTGACATATAATATTGTTTATGATTCTTTCATTCTCTCAAGACTGTGGCACTTCTACATCACTGCTTTGTGGCTAGAAAATTTCACTCTAGTTGATAGAGCAGTTAAACAGGCTTTGTCTACCAAAACCTAACCACTTACACAGCTGTCAACTGCTTTTCCTTGTAAACCACTTAAACATTATCAGCTTAGAAATGTAAGTGTAGAAATGTAGTGAGTACTCAAGGGTTCTAAGTGGAAGGCTATAGCGGCTTAAACACTCCTTTCTACATGAGTGAGCGAAGAGCAACACAAGTGCTGATCATCCTCAACTTCTTTGCCCCCCTCTCCAGAAAGAGGCACCCTTGAATGAAACTCCTTGGGGTTTTTTTGTTCCGTGTTTTTTCTTGTAATGTATCTGGCCAAGTCCTAGACAGTGCCAAGTCAGACAAAAATGCAAGCTATTTGTATGAATTCTGGATGTTTTTGGCACTCGCTACCATTTTACCTAAAGACAAAAACCTATCAACAGCCTTGCACTGGTGCTTTTTCTTAAAAAACTTAATAGTAGAAGTTGAGGAGAGCATCTTGTTTCTTTCGGAATTTGGAAACACTCATCCACTTAAAATATTCAGGAGTGAAATTAAGAAGTTTCAGGAGTGAAAAGTGAAATGTTTCTAATGTGGAAATACTTGCTTTATGAGAGGAAATAATTACTATATGCCCCCCAACTAAAATAATTCTAACACAAAGCTTGAAAGCAGAAATGGAGATGTAGGCACATTCTGTTAAATAAACACTTACTCTGTCCTGCCATCTCTTTAAGGAAGTGACTTTAAATGGTGCAATATTTTACCCTGGATCTGGGCCTGACTTCAGACTTGTTTTCTGTTGCTGAGGGGCATATTTATTTGAAGGACTGTTGGGTTAGGAAAATTGTTGGACGCTGAAACCTTGCAGCAATGGAAAAAGTATAAATCATTGAAAAACTGCTCAGCGTAATTCAGCAAAATGTGACACTAACTAGTATTCTTTTGCCAGTAAAAGCTGTGTCCACATTGGGACATTTTGGAACTATAGCTATGCCAGATATTGTGCATCTGAGTCTGCCACAGCAGAAAAAACAGTTTTCATATTTTCTCCTCTAGTTGCACTCCTAGAGAAAGGCAGGGAGAAGGATTGAGTAAGTATAAAAACCTCAAAGAATCAAATGAAGAAACAGACAATTGTGCTTTATGTAGAAAATAAACTATCATGGTGGTATCACAAGTGTATCTGGATGAGCTTTGAAGCACCCTCTGCTTGCCTCGGGCTGAGTAAACCACCAGGCAGTTGTCCAAGCATAGCAGGCTTGGTAACTCTGCCTAGAGTTGAAAGAGGAGAAGTAAACGATGAAACTTTTGCTCTGGAAAGTACTTGGTCTCTGCCAAAAGGTTCTTTCCTTCCCCATGTGGAAGTTGTATAGCAATGGAATTATGTTGTCAGTGTTTTAATCTCTGAATTGTGGGATTATTCTAGTGATTGACCCTTCTTAGTTCAGAACTGAAGCTGTGGGTACTGTCAGGAAGTATTAATGGAGACTTGTAGCTTTCTGCTACCAGCACTGGTGTGAAAAACTTTTGGGCACACACCACTATGATTTGTAGGCCATGCCAGTGGCTGCAGTGGGGATGAGGAAAAAAGAACTGGGATTCTGCTACCTATATTTAAAAAGAGAGAATGGCCATGTGCAACTAGATGTAATTATGACTAATAATTCATTAAATAAACAAAAGAATCCAAATAGTATCCTTATCATCAAACTGTTATATGGTGTATTCCACGTGGGTACTGCAGAAAAAACTGTTGGAAGTTGAGACAAGCTAAAAGGAGGAAAGCCCTACAGATGCAATCCTAGAGTTGGAGGGAAATGAGTTTTCTGTAGGAAAGTGGTTATTGGTGTGCTTATATTTTTATATGTATATTTATGCTTGGATAAATTGTTATGTTTATTTGGGATTTTTAAATACACATCGTCATTTTTGCACATAGTATGTTTCCAGACTAATGTAATTTTCTGAATAAGCACCTAAAATATACCTATTAAGGTGGTGGTCAAATTTTTTGGCAGATGTGATTCCCCCATGGTTCAATTTCTGCCTGAACATTTTGACTTTGACAGAGTACCGGGACCAAAGAGTTTCCCACTTCATTTTAGTTGTTCAGATATCTTTGTGAAAACTTTCTGTAGGTCAGTTTGGATATGCAGCTCCCCACCCGCAAACTAGCTTAATCCAGTACACTTTAGGATACAAATGTTTCAGCATGCAAGTGTCAGGGCTTTACAGAACTGCTACTACATCTGCAAAGGACAGAACAAAAGTTGTAGTGTTTTGAATTAATGATGCATGTAGTTCCGCTGCTGTGGACTTCTAATGTGAATTTTCTAATATCATGCCCTCTCTGTTTAAATGAGCCACACTAGCAGGTTTCCCAAAGCAAAATACATTTTCCCCCATACAAAAAAAGATGTAAATAGATGGTAAAAATTGTGACTTTATCATAAGCTGCTTCACTTCTAACATACATATTACTTGAGAAATATGAAAGCTGTAGAATTGCTGGGTTTTGTGACTTAAAAATCATCATAAAAGACAAACTGACAGATCCCTAAACTGGGTGGACAAAAGAAGACAAAATGTCTTCTGTGAATCTGCTTTACTTAGAGATCAGAGAAATTTACTCACTTTAAAATTATTCTGTCAAAACACAGGTTTCCCAAATTTGTCATGCAAGGTTATTAAAAACAAAATAAATAAACATCCTTTTCATATTATCTGAAGACTTCAGCTCCATATCTTACTGGTTTTGTAGGTACTTGTTTCTGAAATGTTTGTACTTAGCAGCCTTGAAAGTAAATTTTGGAAGAAGCAAGACTCTTTCATATCTGTGCTTACCTAAATGGAGGCCCAGGCTTCCAAGGCAGAAACACTAGCCTTGGTGATCACTTTTATTTAAGGTCGTTATCTTCATCTTCCTTATTTTGCCAGTCTGTTTTTCTTCTTTGTGCAAATCTTTGCATGAGTTAAGGTCCTGTAGCCCATTGGAATTGCAGGTCACAAAATGCAGTGAAAATGTGGGCTCTTGTCAATGACTAGTTCCTTTTCAGCATTTTCTTTAAGGCGTTCAGCCTTTTGTAGGCTTGACCAAGAACAAAATGTTGTTTAATATGTGGGAAGCTATTTGAATGTTACTCACATTGAATTTTTGAGATGTTAATTTCTTTTCCATTTCAACATACCTTTTCTCTCTGAGTTTTATGTCTGATAGTAGATAGTATTTTTAGATTGCATCTGCATCAACTGCTTGAGTACAAGATCTCACTTGCTGGCAAGATGATGAGTTTGATGCTAGACTAAACAAGATTTGGTGACTGACCAGTCACATAAACAAGCGGCGATATCAGCAAAACATAATGAATTTTCTTTTCTTTTCTCATCCTCTGCTTTCCTATCAAGCTTCAGCAGTATTTTAGTCTGTGTAATAAAGATCATTTTGGTGTTTGAACTTCAAAAGTGTATCCGTGAAGTGCCTGCACTTTTCAGGCAAATCAGCATGGCAAGGCTTTCCAACTATACAATTATTTTTGCTGCTTCTTTTAGGATTAATTAAGATGAACATTATCCAGTGTTCTTCTCCAGGTTTTCATCTGGTTTGGTTCACTTGCAGAAGTGGAAGGAGTGTCAGAGATATCTGATAGAAAAAAAAAAAGTATAAATCTGTCTCAGCCTAGTTTAGAGGTTTTTTGGATTTTTGTTTGGTTTCTTTTTCAACTCTCAACTTTTAGGCATTGGAGTTGTTAGTCATTCCTTTGAGTCAAGAGGATACACAGATGCTCGAAAGTGAGTTTTCCTTGCTTTTGACAACTCTCTTCTTGCCACTTGATGGTGATTCTAAATCACTTGTATTATATGGCACTGTGCATGAGTAAGCCACAGGTTAAAGGATTGTGCAAGCAGATAAAAACCTATTTAGCCCTAAGTATATTAATAAAAAATAGAATTGCTAGAATAATTTCCAGTAAGCTAAAATTCCCTGACTTTTACTGTTGCAGTGCCAAACAACTATAGCCTAACATAAGAAAAAAGAGCACATGTATTGAAATGACTATCTGAAAAAAAATTCTTGTGGCTTAGTCATCTGTAGTCACAAATAAGGCAATGGTATTTACTAGCAGGCTAACAAAATATTTCTCTTGTGGTAATAGAGCATTCACTGGAAATGTAGGAAAAATTTAAATTATTTTTTAAATAGAATTTATATAACATAATATTGAAATAAGTGTTCATGAGCTTGGACAGGCATCACTACTTTCAGACTGCATAAGTTTGTGTTGGTGATGCTGCTTTCTTTTATTGAGCCTATTTTTATCTGTGGAGGACTGACTGCTATTCTTGTATCCTGTGAGAAGAGGAGAGGCTCTTTCTGCAATTCCAGCCTAGGAAGACACTGCTTCATTTCTGTCTATATGTGTGGCATATTTAAAGCTGGTTAGAAAATGGATGTCTCATTGGAAATATATATATATATTTTTAATATATTTGAGAGGAGAAAGAAACAATGAAGCTGGAATGGACAATTAAAACCACAGCATTTCTGTGTAGTTTTCAGAAAAATTCTGTAAAGATTTGAAATGGAGTTTTTTGGTTGTTTGGCAGCCTGTGAAGGAAGGGTTTAAATGATAAGAGCTATCCAGTCTGTTTTCTTCTCTTTGGCATTCTGCCCACCAGAAAGATGGGGAATGATGGGAGTGTTGTTCTGGGACTGGTGAAATTTTCTAATGTAAAATGTATCAGAAAATCAATTAGAGAATGCTTAACCAACTGTTGATACCGTGCCTCAGAGAAATGGTGTCACACTAGTGTGGCTAGCACAGCATTTTAACAGGCAGGTTCTCCCATTGACAACTGAACTTGAAACTGACAAATGAACCAGCTTCTGATGGTTCTCCAGACGTTTTGTTAAAAACAGTTCAGAAACTCTGCTATGTGTCCTGTACTATCTAGGGAGTTTATGAGCAGGCAGTATCTTCCTCTTGAGCTTGTTTGTAAAACATGTGGACTGTTTTGTTTGATTAGGAGAGGGTTGCCAGGAAGTTTCTTTTGACAAATCTCAAGTTCTTTAGCCAAAAATACGGTAAGCATTATTCAGTCTTAAAATCATATCAACTGCATTTTGTATTAATAAAATAATATTTTTAAGATGATGAATGAACTAACAGCCTCACTATGAGTATTTTCTTACACTAAGCAGGAAAATGATGAAAGGATATGGAGCTGAGAGATGTCTTTCTCTCTATCCATGAATTGTTTCCGTCTGCAAGTGAAGGAAACTGTTTCAGGGACCAGATTGTAAGGTTACAGCATATGAACACACCAAAGCTTTCCTGCATTTTTCAAATTCATCATATTATTCAAATATTGCTTCAAAATTAACATTAAAATCAGCTTGTGCTTATACTACCGTATAAAAAATAGTTCTTTTCTGATTTTTTTCCTAGTTCTCCTGTTGCTTTTACTTTCATGTGTCTTGGGTTTTTTTCAGGGTTTATTGGCATATGTTCTATTTTCCTGCCATTCAGTCTTCATTCGACTGCTCTCTTCAGAGAGTGCAAACCATCCTGTACAATGAATAAGGCAAGACTCTTGCAAGAATAGTAATATCTGATAATAACTATCATACAGGTTAGATAGATCAAGGGTACAGAGGACTCTTGCTGTTACTACTGATAAGCTAATACTTATTAATTTAGGTTTTTATGTAATAAAATCCTTGTCTAGTTATCTGTCCATTTATCTGAGAAGTGTGTATCTCTGTGTACACAGGAAATTATGCTGTGCATACATACATTCTTTTGTTACGTGCAGAAATATTTTCATTTATATTCTGTATTGTCAATCAGGTTTCAAATTTAAATTTTATTTGCCTGTAACACAGTGCTGAGAACTTACTGTACTTCAGAATTTATTATGAAGAAGCATGCGTTTCATCTAAGGCAAGAGATTAGATGTGATTTCCTTTATTTTATGATTACCTACTTTTGTCATGATTGCGTGGCCTCAGGGTAAATAACAGTGTCAGTCAAAAATCCTATGCAAGCATGTATTTAATGAGGTATATCAAATGATCTCTTCTGTGAAGAGGAAGTTTGTAGTTTTGTAAACATGTGGTAATGTTCTATGAAATATGAAAATGTGGCAATAATATTTTCAAACAATAATTTGAAATTCAGTATGTGCCACTGGTTGGGCTATCTTGTATGTTATATAAGTGATGCAACATGATGTAGCTAGTGTGGGAATCTTGTAAAATATACTGTGTCAATCTAGATATGAGTCAAATGCTCATTTTTTTGGCTGATTTTGCTCAAGAGGCTTTTTTTTTCCCCTTTTTTGTCCCTCCCTCCCCTGATAATTAGTTCAAGAAATTATTGGGTGTGAGGGTTTATCACACAAGCCTGCTGAATAAGGTTAGGAAAACTTCAAAAGTTGAGTTGAGCCTATCCCTGGGAATGTGTCAGCTTTTTGCTGCTGCTAGTCACAGGCATAACCTCTTCAAAAGAAAAGGTTCACAGTTGATGAACAGGGGATGTTTTGCCTGGAGAAGTAACCATAGCACAGGATCTGATGTTTCACAATGTACTAGAACAGACTGCGTGGATCTGCATGTGTCAAATTAATTGAAATTTATGAAATAAAAAATATTTGTCAAAAATTATGGATATTTCTTCTTAACTCTCTATCCACTTCTTACATTTTTTCTTGTATCAGGCATAATTAAGACGCTGTGTCTATTAGTGCTTTTCCCTGCGCCCCCCCCCGCCCCCCCCCCCCC
>JAVJGI010000014.1:121604866-121620705 GCA_035590275.1 Ibycter americanus
TGCCTTCCCCAATGAATTCCCAGCTAGTTTTTCTGTATTAGGTTTTCTTAACCTCTATTACCAAGCATTTGAGGATAAAATGTTCCTATTCCCAGTGTGATTTTATTTCTGGTTTAGAAGTGATTAATGTACTTAAAAGGCCATCTGATGTTGAAGGGTGAAATTGGTTTAGTTTAAGTTCATTCAAGAAATAATTTAGCCATATACATTTCATATATATGATTTTCCACTTGGTATTATAATAAAAATATTTCTTGGTCCCTGAATAAGTGACTTGTGTGCAAGCTCATAATTTTCAATTTGATTTCAAAAATCAAATCAGAAAGTAAGCAGCTACTGAGGTAAGAAAAGACTCTGATTTAATGCCTTTTCAAAAAGTAGGCATCAGCATGAACTGAGTGATTACCTGCGCTGTTTAGCCTGATGAGTAGATACTTGGCATGCCTAGAAGTGACCCAGCCAGTGCAAAGGTAGTTTGGCAACAGCAACAGAACTGTGCTGTCTTTCACGCAGCTGGTTATAGGAGGACAAAAGAGAGAGCTTCAACTTCATTTGAAAAGTTAAATAGGATGCAGGGACGAACTTGATACTTTTTGGTAAAGACTTCAGGAAATGAGAAGGTTACAGCAGTGGCGTTGGTGTGGAATGTAGGGTGCAGGTTGTGCTGAGTTAGTTTTACTGTCACTAGAACAACTTGTTCTTCCCAACCTTGCATTTTATTTGGGGATTTTTCATCTGTTAAAGATAGGTTGTTCTTGCTGATGTTTTGAAACAAGCAACTACCAAATAGTACTTTGTTTTCTAGTAACAGTTGTCTGCCTTCTCTTTAGTAAATGCCCAGGTCTTATAGAAGTCTTCAGTATTTGCCATTTGTTCTTGCTCCGTAGTTACTTAGATGTAATGGTTCTCTGCAGAAGAAGCTAACAGCCATACCTGCTATATACCTGTAGCTTAGTTTTCTTACTAAGCAAGTGCTTACTGTTGGATTTAATACCAAGAAACACAAGTTATTTTTCTGCTGATTATACATTTCTAACTAGATAGGTTTGTCCAAAGAGTTTGTTGTTGCTTTACGACTGCATAATAGACTGATCTGAATGGCCATATTCTTGCTGTTCCCATAAGATGTCTAACAGTAGTTTGTACTGAACTCAACAGTACTCAAGTTCAAAGCATTTTTGACTAATTCACATAGATTGCTGGCATTTAACCGTCTCAAGACTATTTGTAATCATTAGATTACAAACTACGTTTGTAATTCCTTTTTAAAGTGCCTACATTAAATAGTGCTTTGCAAAGATGCTGACTTAATCCTCGCTTACTTCCCAGTAATCTTCATGAAGCCATAAGTTTTGGTCTTGAGCTCTGCTGGTGTTATCTAGTTACTCCACGTGGGGTTTTTTTTGTGGGGGTCTCATTGTTTTACCTTGCAAAGGCTCACCACTAATGTTGATAGAAGCATCACCATTTCTTCTATTCTCTGAAGCTTTTTGGGGGGGTTGGGACCCATAAATTTGACATCTGTGTATGAATTTTATTTTGGAGGCTTCAAAAACCAAAAGAATAAAGCAGTTGCATCTAAATGTAGGTTTCATTTTTGAACATTACCAAACAGTTGTTGCTCAGGATAAGGAATGTCCTGCTCCTTGGTAAGTGATAGATTCATTTATGAGGTCTTGGTAGCTGTGGTATTTTTTTTTGCTTCATTTTGAAGCGTGGGACCCTGTCTGGGCTGCAGGTGGGGATCAGCTCCATTGTTAACCTCCATGGGCTGGGGGCACAACCTCACCGTGGGCTTCACCGCAGGCTGCTGGAGAATTTCTGCTCCAGAGCCTGAAGCACCTCCTCCCTCTCCTTCTTCAGTGACCTTGGTGTCTGCAGAATTGTTTCTCTCACATTTTCTCACTCTTCCTTCCTCCTGAAGTTGCTGTTGCAGTTTTCTTCCCCATTCTTAAATATGTTATCACAGAGGCACGACCACTGTCACTGATGAGCCGAGCTCTGACCAGCATTGGATCTTGGAGCTGGGCTAGCACTGGCTGTATTGGACATGGAGGAAGCTTCTGGCATCTGCTCACAAAAGCCACCCGTGTAGCCTGGCTACTACCAAAACCTTGCCATGCAAACCCAATACAGCTGCAAACTGTGTGAAAATAGATATATAGATTGAAATGGTGATAGCATGACATAGAAACAGCTTGCTTGGTGGTTTTTTTTAAGCATCTCATTTATTGGGAAATTTCAGAAAGGTGTATAGCTGGAAAGTCATGTTGATGTTTAATGAGAACATTAACTTTCCAATTAAACATCAGTTTTATGTACTTTTAATTCCAAGCCAAGTTCTGTGCTTCTGTGAATAAATGAAGTTAGGTTGCTTACAGTGGTGTGTTTGACATTAATAAAATGAAAAAAGGATCTCTAGCATACTGGAAAGAGATCTTCATAAACCTATATGCCAAGTAGGTTAATTTCCATTTAGATGGGAAGATCATGAAGAACATAAGCTGTACTGGATTGGACTGGAGGTCTTAACCAGTTTCTCGTGCCCAGTTGTGACTAGGACAAGCATATGTGACACTTACTTCAGACTTGCATTTTTTTTGATTAAATGGACTTCCAGAATTAGAAGTGGTTTTGTGAAGCGCTCTCTTCAGTAATTTTCTCCTCTCTAGGTTGTCTACTCTTTGAGCTTATAAAACTGCTAGTATCTGTGACATTCACTGGCAGGCAGCTTCACAGACAAAATACCCAGTCCATAAAAAGCAGCGGTGCTATTTTGGAAAAAAGACAGTAAAAGTCAATCCGTACTGTCATTCTTCAATGTAACCATTTGAAAAGAAGCAGCAAGAATGCTTAGAAGTAAAAGATTTATGTTAGTAATTCAGTCTCATGAATGAAGTACCTGAGATCTATCAGAGTGATAATCTGTTCTTAAAAGCCAGCATCTCTTTCAGATTGATTCTTATGTTGCTGCTCCTTTTCTAGCCTCCATGCTATATATAGTGTCCCTGTTGATTTAAAATGTGGATGTTTCTTCTGTCCCATGTGTATCTGTCATCCATTATGTTAATTCTCATGGGAAAAATTGCCTTACTGTCTTCTGAACTCAGCCACTGCCTGTGACATGCTGACCCCTTGACCGTTACCCAGTTTTTCTGTCCTTCAGCCGTGATTGGCTTCGGTTCATGTGGGAAGGATACGGCCATTCAGAAAGTCATTTCAAATTCTCCTCTTGGATTCTTGCCCCTTAAATATCCATTCAAGGACCTCCTATCTTACGCCGAGGTTTCAAGTTCCTTAACAACTTTAATGAAGGAATTGGTGAAAGGTGTCTGGTAGTAAAAGCATGCATGAACCACCATTACCCACAAGTCAGCTTCTTCAAAGTCTGCTGGAGAGGTCATAGTAATACATCATCTGTGCTGTATTACAGTCCCTCATGATTTTTCTATTGCAGAATCCAGGCTTGCAGGCCTGTGGTTCCCTGGAGCTCTCCTGCATTCAGATATTAAGGCAGTTTTGGCATCCTTCTATCTAAAATGCCTAAAAAAGGCATTTTAGAACTCTCGGGTGAATATAGTTTCATTTTTCTGATTTGTTATAGTTAACTTTGTCATATTCTTTAATGAGCCCCTAAAAGAAGGGCTGCTTTTTGGGAGTCCCCAGTGAAAACCAATTAAAAGTAGTCATGTTGCTTTGCTGGAAATGGGTGTAACTTCTCTAAGTGTTCCTTTTATCTTGATCATCAGTTGGTCCTACATATTCTTCTGGCAGGCTTCCTATTCCTGGTGTGTTTGAAGAAAGAATTATTACAAGTTCTTCCTCCCTTTGTTAGCTGCTCTTCAAACTCTTTTTGTCCTGTCCCACTGTGGGTTTTTTTACAGCCATATCTGTTAGATGTTTGTATTTTCAGAAATTTTTTTTTTGTTTTCGTTGTGTATGTTTTTTGTTTTGTTGGTTGGGGTTTTTTTCCATTTTGGACATGATCTCAATGTTTTGTAGCATGTTTCCTTGTTTCTAATACTTTTATTTGCTGTATAGTTCATGAATGCAGCTTTCTTTTGCAAGGCAGTGTGTATGTGGACCCTGTGCTTTTCAGTGTAGTGTAGTATGCTTAAGTAATTTGCACTTTGCATATACTTCTCTCAGCCTGCATCAATCCTGTAGGAGTGTTGAATGAAGTATGTTATTGTTGCTGTTACATAGAAGCTGCTCACCTGAAAGTTTTAAAATCAGACTGTGCATGCAACCCAAGTCCAAGAGTCATGTTATCCTCTATGTGGCTTCCCTAACTGTTGTTCCATGAAACAGTCATTGATACTGTCTAAAAATGTAGTTGCTGTGTTAAATACATGTGGGACGTTTATCCAATGTAAATAGAAATAACTGATTGCTATTATATTTTTTTCTTAGATCAAGACCACTTGTGTACAGATATGTGTGCCAGTGTTTTCCCTTGATTCTGTGCTTAGATGATGTCCTGTTAGCCAAATGGATACAAATTATATTTTTATTTCCTGTTTTCTATTATCTTGGAGATACAGAACTTCTGCATCTCTATCTGCAATAGCATGACACTCTGAACTATGCTGTCTTCTGCACCTGTTGGTTTTCTTGCATTCTTTGATTTAAAGTCTTGTTTGCAGCCTTTTTAATTTTTATATGCCACTGGCCTGGTTCTAAGGTTTAGATGAAACCTGTCTCTTACACAGGACCTTTGCATTTCAGAAGCATTCTTGGTTTCTAGAATTAATCTGAAACCTTGTTCCTGACGCCATCATTTCAGCCAGATGTTAAAAGTCTGTATTCTCTTCATTTTGCCAGTCTTGCATTGTATAAGCTATGTAAGATCTCTCAAATCATAATGCTTTACATCTGTGTTGTCATGCTGTGGTGGAGGCATTACATAAGGCATTTCGTTGCAGCAGGATAAGCGAACTACTGTAACTGGTCATACACACGTACTTAGCTTACCCCAGCTGCAGAGCAGAACATAGTTAAAACCCTCAAACTTTAAAGTATTTCCGCAAGAACATTTTCTCCTACTTGCTTTTTGGCTTGGTATGTTCACTGCAAATTAAAATCTTAAGTGTTAATGCTTATGATATGGTTCATTCTCACCGAGACTGAAAGGAATTCGGAAATGGCATTGGTAGTGGAATTACAGTATACATCATCAATACTTACTAAGCGGGTCTTTGAAACAATTTTTTCCAACAATTTGTGACAAATACCAGGCCCATAGTCTCCAAAAGAGACGAAGTGGAATCTCCACATCCTTTAGAACTCATTTTTGCTGGTGATAAAAACCACATCACATGAGATCTTGAAACTGATGTTTTGCATTGTGGTTTTAAGTGTTCCTTGTTTTATTAACACATCACTAGATTGTGACATGAGATTGTGCTAGTCTTACTATTTCTGGAATAGTTTAACATGGAGATACAAGCCTTCTTTCTGGTTTCAGGACTTCCAGAGTTCTTCAGAGTCCTTCAAGTCCCAATCTGAATTTGATGAGATGTTTGCTGCTGGGTTGGTTTTTTGTTTTTTTTTTTCCCCCCCTTTCCTAGAACAGCTGCAAGTCTTTCTCTGCATTACCAAGTTTCTGGCTACAAAACCAGGTGCTGATATTTCAAATGTTGGCCTTATAAAACTACAGATTGTTGAATTGCCCTGTAAAGTTCGTAAGGTTCCACATTAGTTTTATGACCCCTCATGACTTACTGTTGATGGTTTTCTTATGCATGGATTTTAGAGCTACTGAGTACCAGTTTTAAAACTGGGAAGATCTTATAAAGCTTGGAATCATTTCAGTCAATGACAAAACTGCTGTTCTCAAAACTCGTTAATAGTGACTAGCAGTGCAACAGCTGATGTAATAATGGGTGTGTATAAATAAATTGTTCGTTTCCTGGCAAATCTTTGCTGTCAGATTTCCTCAAGATGGTTACAGCTTTTTATTTTTTGTTTTTAAAATTCGCCTTCCATTCTGATTCCTGTAAAGAGCCTTCATAACAGTCATGTGTCTGTATAATCTTATACAAGTATTTCTGGCAATTGTCTAGCCTAGTCACAATATATATTAGATTTCAGGAGTGGTGTATAGAAAATTCATAAACAGTATCACAGTTGTTATGGGTAGTCATATGGTCTCTAAGACAACAAGAGACTATTTCATCACGTAGTCTTACCTCCTGTGTATTGCAAGCCATTTTCAATTTTCAGTAAAAGCCAGAAAAAGGCAAAGGTGCAGCCTGTGTGTGACCTTTCTTGTCTGGACACCAACACTGCAGTAATGGTATCCTAATTTAAATTTTTTGCCTTTGATGAAAGGTTTTTGAGTGTCAGGGTTCTGTACAGGTACTGTTTGAATCCCAAACGATGGTCTTCCTCCACCCCACACCCCCACCCGCCGTTTTTTTTTCTTTGTAAATTTTTTTTCTTTACACTACAGAGCAGGGTACAGCTATAGGTTGATCTGGACACCAAGGAGAACTCTACTTCTTCCACTCTCCTCCATGTTGTGTTTGTTTAAGGTGTTTGATCCACAAGTGTGCACTTGTTCTGGTGTTGCCCTGACATGCTGGATTTTGTATGTGCGCTCAACAAAGCTGTGTAGAAGCCCAGCACCACTGAAAACAGGATCTGCAAATAAGCTGTGGCCAGCAGACACGGTCCTCTTTGGTTACTTGAACCTGTGTGTGGGGACAGTCTGTGGATTAGATTGGGACCAGTCCTGCTTCTTGGCCACTACTTCCTGCTTTGGTAGGAGAAGGGTTATCAATCACCTGTAAAACTTAGCTGTCTGTTGGGAGCTGTAGCTACTGCTTGACTAGTTCATTGGCTGTGACCCAGAGGCTATGCACCAGGGAGCATGAGCCGATTGTCCTGACAGGTAGCCAACAGCCTGTGACTGATCATTTTTCCCTGAAACTGAATGTGTGGTTAGACAGCGCTTCAGGCAAACTGTTCCTGCCTCCCACTGGAATCCCAGTTCATTCTGTGTTTTAATTAGAGTGGCTGAAGCCTCCTTTTGAATACTAAAAAGAAGGGATGTAACTCAGAGCAATGTGAGGAGTAACATCTCAGTTAATAAAGGCAGGCTATACTGATCTCTGGTGTGAATCCTGTTCCCTCTTTCTTGATCCTTGTGGCTATAATCTGATGTTCCTTCTACATAGATTTTGTGAGACTTCTGCTAATTTTTTTAACTGCAAACATGCGTTCTCTTTCTAGTAGAATTGTAAGGGCCAAGCAAAAATATACAGGTCAATTCATGTTCTGTTACTGTCTCAATACGTTTCTATTGGGAACTTTTAAAGTCTAAAATTAAGCTAATAAGGATTTGTCCAAAACATTATCATAATATTCTTTATTACAGTAGTGTCTGTCTTTGTATTTGGAGTTTTTTCTGTGTAAATAATTCTGACAATGTTTTAATAACGTGAATCCTGTCAAATGCTTCTGAAGATTAGGTTCAAATTATCTCTTAAGTAAGATCTTTGATAAGAAAGCAAGAGGCTAGAGGAGGTTGCTGAATGCCCATGAGCTTTCATGTATTCGTATATTTATGTATAAAGAGGACAGTGTTAATGCTGATAACACGTTTACCAGGAATACAATGGAACTGATGATAAAATCATGCCTAGATAGAAAGAAGAGAGAGAGCAAGGAAGACTTAACCTCAATGAAAGAGAATTGGGTTAGGGAGCACTTCAACTGAACGTACATAAGTCCATGGAGCCTGACAGAATGAACCCATGAATGCTGAGGAAGTTGGCTGATGAAGTTGAAGACCACTCCTGAATCTCTTTGAAAGGTCATGGTGATCAGGAGAGGTTCCTAATCATCAGAAGCAAGTGTCACTTCTGTCTTCAAGAAGGGCAAGAAGGAGAATCTGGGGAACAGGAGGCCAATCAGCCTCCTCTCAGTCCACAGGAAGGTGATGGAGGAACTAATGTTGGAAACCATTTCCAAGTGCATGAAGGACAAGAAGATTATTAGGAGTAGTCAACATGGATTTATAAAGGGGAATTCATGGTTAATCAGCCTGATAGCCTTCTACAATGAGGTGACCAGCTTGGTAGATGAGGGAAGAGTAGTGGATGCTTAACGCAACTTTAGTAAGGCTTTTGACACTGCCTTGAAATCCTCATAGGCAACCTGACAAATTATGGGTTAGATAACTGAATAGTGAAGTGGGTTGAAAACTGGCTGAACTCCTGTGAATTTTTATCATCTGGCCTTGTCTTAAATAATGAATATTCTTGCTTTATGTGTTTGCTCTATATTTTATGAGAGAGCAATAAAGCGGAGTGTGGTCAGAGGAGAAGAGTGCTTTTGCAAAAGCCTTAGTTGTTTCAAAGCCAGAACTGCATGTATTTTGGTAGTTGTTCATTGGATGAAGGCAGAGAGAATTAAATGTTATGTTCTAAACCAGGGAAATATTTATCGCCATGTGTTTGGATCGTTTTGACCTTTGGCAACCTGCAAGCTCAATACTCTGAAATATTTAGTTTGATGATTTTAAGTCTTATTTTACGTAAATCCAGCTGCTATGCTGATTTTCTTAATCACAGTGTTAAAAGGAAGGTAACAAAAATTTCAAACTGGACAAACCTGCTGTAACTCTGTAAAGCAGAGTAAGCATAAAACAAATGCTGTAAATAAATACAGCATGTGGGGGGCATGCTGGTGACTAAAAAGATTTTTTTCCTGTATTTTTAGAGAAGGAAAAGAGAAGATGAATGGAAAAGAAAGATTAACTTGGTGCTCACTAACCAGGTGTATAAGAAAGTTCCTTTTGCATTTCTTGTTTATGAACTGCTCATTATTAATGGTTTTCTTGTTGAAAACAAAACATTTTTGTTTGTTTGTTTTCAATAGAAGTAGCAGAATAAATTCCTCCTTCAAAAGCTGCAAGCGACTAAACAAATATATCCGTAGCTATGGAAGATTTTTACTTCCTTTTTACTGGTCCTCCAGCAGACCTGGAAGGGACTACCTGTTGAGGCTGTCAGTCTGTAAACTGTTTGCAGGAGCATTTGTCATTTGCTGTGTTTGTGCAGCCTGTGGTATAATGAGACTCAGACTAATTTAAAACCTTAAGTTCTATGTGTCTTTACAAGGATATTTTTCAAAGGTAACAGTGTTGTGGCTTTTCTGATCTGTGATACAGTCTGAGTACTGGACTGCGACAACCAAGCTCACATACAAAATAAGAATCCAGGTGGTGGCAAGTAACACTGCTGCTAAATGCCACTAAGTGATAGTACTGTTCATTCCTGGCTTTCTACAAACTGATCATCACAGAAAATAAAGACCCATCTCATAATCAGGATATTTGCTGAGGAGTGTGTGAAGATTTATATCGGCCTCCTCTCAACTTTTTAAAGTTTAAGTAGAATTTTTGATGTAGGATGTTATAATCAGTTAGCAGCTGCAAGAAATGGTATTCTTCATATGGTGTCTGCAGTACTTGTTCCCTGCTCTTGGTCTTCCTCAGGATTCTTTTGGTCTTGCATAGTGCCAGGCCGTTCTGTGGGAGGAGAGAAAGGGCATCAGTCAACCTTTGAAAGAGTAATTTTTCTTTTTCTTTTTTTCTTTCTTTTTTAAATTTTTCTCCATTTTAAGCTAATGGGCCATCTGATCACTCGTTCTTTTGCTGGGAATACATTTTGAAGAAAGCTGCCTAAAGCTTTTAATGGCATTTTTATGTGTAAAGGTGTGTTACCATATACAAATATTTTAGACAGTAAATGGTATAAATATTTACAGCGTTTAAGATTATCTGAGAGATATTTTTCAATTAGCTTTCTCTTCAGATCAATTTAGAAATTAATTATAACAAAGAGTAATTTGACCAAAGCTGGACATCCTATGTATTAGTAGCAAACTATCCACCTCCATTAAATGCATTTGTGGAGGAGCTACCTCCACTATTTGTTGTTTCTAAGGCAGTTTATAAGTGTGCTGCTATGAAAGGCAGATGACATCATTTAGCCAGGTATTGTGTTTATCTTGTCCAATTACTAGAAAGTTAAAATACAAACACTCCCTGGCTCTCCCGCCCCGCCCCCCTCCCCCCCCCCCACTCTTTACTTTGAAAGACTGTGCTACCAAGATCTCAGGGCATGTGTTTCATGCACGTTTTTGTGTACTGATTTTAATATTCATCCAGCCAGGCACTGCCCTGCAGGAGAGATCGCTGGCCTATGCCTGAAATCTTTATTTTTAACTTCACCATTTTGGTCACTGTTGTAGAAGAAAAACCTCACTCTCTCTGTCTCTCCTCCCCCACACCACCCTTAGCTTGATGATGCATTGAGTAACAGTTGGCAGCTTTGTTAGTTGTTTTGAAAACTAGAAAAACCCTTTTTGTACCTTAGAGACTAAATGTTGTTTGGGAAATAAGTGATGTTGTATGCTTTGTCAGTTTATTGGCTGCTTTCTCACATGCTCTTTTGGAAAATCCCTATAGTCCTCATGCATTTCTTCCCACCATTCCCTTCCCCTACTTTGATACTACAGAAGATACCTCCAGTTTTTCTATTGTCATGTTGCTTGAAGAGCTTTTGTCTTTTCACATCCAAATGCTGTTCCCAGAGGGCCATCTAGAAACTGTTCACCCTGACTCATGTGAAACTGAGCTAAATCTCCTCTGATCAAAAGAGTTTAAACTGTTTTTCTGAGAAAATAATGTCTGACACTGTAATTTCCATTTGAAAACAGCTAACATCTGTGGAAAGTGCATAACCAATGCCTGAGGAATTTCTGCGAACTAAAGTCCATGTCATGTTTGACTTTTTTCAGTTCTATAGAAGAAAAGAAGGGGGGGGAAGAGAAGCCTCTGACCCAAGATTGAGCTAATTTTGGTTTCTGCATGCAATGATAGTATCAAGAGGTTGACTTTCTGCTGTTTTCCCCTTTTTTTTTGGGACCACTCTACACTTCCAGCACATGTTCCCTTGTCACTGGTTCACTGTGGGTGAGCCAACATCTTGAATTGAATGATTAAGAATTAGTTGATTCAATGGATTAACTACATGTTTGTAGTGCTCACACATCATTTAATGATACCACTGGTGCTGCGGGGTTTTCCCCTTAACTACTTTGACTCATTTTATAGATTGAAGGCAAATTTTGGGGGGAGGTGACAGATGACTGTTTCCTGTAACAGTTCACTGTTACAGGAAAGGCTTGTTACAAGAGGTATGCTTGCGTACATGTATAGCAGATTATAAGGTTTATTTCCATCTATTGAACGAACCTAGTAGTCAAGACTGGGTGGTAATACAGCAGCAAAACTGATGTGCATAATGTTAGTCTCTGACATGTATATACCATTCCTGGAGTTCTATTTGCTGACATCTGAGAGCTTTTGATGCCCTTCGATGTTCCAATTTTCCAAACCAAATCTCCTGGTATTATGAGAGTTGTTATAAATTATACAGGGGAATGCAAGCAGTTTAGCTGTTCTTCCTCTGATACTATCCAAAGGCCAGACACATCCCACTAGGAATTTGAAGTTTTGAGTACTTTCCTGAGTTGGCTAGGGAAACTTGCATCCACAGGGAAGCACGTACACTGCTTTATTGATAAGTGATTTCGGTATGTGATGAGAATGAGATCCATTCTGTTTGGACAAACCATGATTTCTGTGAATACCAATAATTCTGCACATCTGCCTTTTCTCTTTCTTATCAAATTAAGCGAAGAAAAAGTATTGTAATTCTTTTCTGCCTTTACAGTCTAAAGTTTTCTTACCAAGTGATACTCCTTTCTTTGTAACTTTTGATGGTTCGTCATATGTCAGACTCAGAGTAGGAAATGTCCTCTGTTCCTCTTTTTTTAAAGCTCCTCTTTGCAAAAGCATGCTTAATGTCTGCTTATAAAGATAAGAACGGGTTATGAGTTAACAGAATATGTTTCCAATTTCATAGGTGTATTACTGTGAGTGAAAGGAGGTTTAGATCTGTTTGAGGACCATTACTGCTCCTGACCTGCAAGTGCTATGAGCAGCTTCGTAGCCAAGATTCAGAGATTCATTTTCTCACAGTACACCAATAAGTATCTTTTAACTAAAATAAAAAGGGAGATTTTTTTTTCCCCAGTCCACTGGAGAGGGTGTAGCAAGCTCTTTGTAATGTGGAAAGTAAGGAAAAGATAGTGCTTGAATGAATCACACCCCAAAATTGGCTTCATGTTCTCTCTTACTTTTGATTAAGAGATAAAAATTGAAAATCAATGAAGTGTGAGTAGGCATGTGTTAATGTTTTGCCCATATGTCTTCAACTAGTGTTTCTCATCTTTGAATACTTTTTGTGCTCTTTCATTGGTGTAGCAGGTACACAGCTTATTTAAAAACGAACAAACAAAACCCAGCTTGTATGGGTTTTTATGTTAATTGATGCAGTTTTGTTGGTTTTTTTTTTTATTATTTGAAACAAATGTAATTGAGCATCTATGAAGTGTTCCAAATTTCTTATTTTCTTGTTAGGGGATAATATGCAGTTATTATGTGGCTTCTTGTACCTTGGCAATGAGGATTTTATGCTTTCATGTTGTAGTCATCTTATCCAGAAGACTTGCTTTTACAGTGGTTTTTGTAATTTTTTTTAAATTTGCGAGCATCTCAGGTTTCTCAGCAAACATCTCTGTTGTGAACTGATAGCAGCTGCAGAGAGGTGTCAACACAGTAAAACGTACATGATGCTCAAAGTTCTCGTTAACCTTGTCTGTGGTGGTACCAAGGATTAATGGCTTGGAAGAGCAAGTCTCTCCTCTTGGAGAGTATCCTTACGTTTTATGACTGATGGATACTACCATTACTGAACTTGTAATGTATTTGTCTTGTGACTAAACACACTAGTGTTTAGGAATTCATAGTTGAGGGTCATCTGGCACTTTGTGTTTAATACAGGAATGCTCCAAAACTTTTACTGTCCTGTTGACCTCTCTCACTTCAAAATACACAAACAGTAATTTTGAGGGAAGAGGTTTTGAAATGAGCTCTGGGTTTGGGTGCATGTTTCTGTGTGTTTGGTGTAACAGAAACACAGATGCTGATATTTGATAAATAGTAGTATCAACTCTTAAAAAACCCAAACCTGTACACAAGAAGAGACTTCCAAAATGTACTATTACACCTGGCTGTACTCCAGATTGTGTCAATGTCTCTGTAGCAGTTCCCAGCTTTTACAGACTCTGAGCTCTTGAAAACTTGCACTTTGGATACCCTTTGGATACCATGTCTATGTTCCTTGATAGTTTTTCAAGATGCTGAGGCACAAGCGGGTTCAAGGCGTTCTACATATCTTACTTCACAAAACAGAATCCAGTTTTATATGAAAAAAATGTCTTACAAGCTTTTAAACAAGCACGCAGATCAGAATTCAGTTTCCATGTGCTCCACATTATGAGACAGTTCCCAAACTGTAGGTCTCCCAAACACTAAGGATTTTTTTAGGAGAACTGTGCTAAATTCAGTGCATTGGTATTCAAAGTTGACCAAAGAGTGTTAAGTTTTAACTTGGTAACTTCACTGATGCAATGAGATGAATTAGGTACATTCTTCCTAACACAGGGCTTTTCACACCACATCTGACTATAATAGCATTTTCTGGTGAAGTCATTGCATAACAAAGGATTAAATAGTGTTACACAGTGAGCAAACGGGTTTCGTCTTGAGCACGTGGTATTATAACTCTCCTGCATTGTTCAGTTTAATGTGGTACCTTTTCATTTAGGGGAAGGGAGACTTCTGAATTTCTTTAGCTATTAATAGTATTTTAGATTTAGGAATTATGGGAAAGATTGTGTTCTCCAGAGCAATATTTACTTTTCACCTAAGGTAATACACTGGTTTCTCTTTTACTTATGTTCTTTCGTACCTTACTTGAGATCATGCAAATGCCTTGAAAGAGAATCTCCTGGTCGTCTCCACTTCTGTTTTGGTGATGTCATGGGGATGTCTTTGGGTAGCACCAACTGGACTATTTTCAGATGGAACTGAATTGGAAAGTAAGGTCCACATGTGCATGCAACTCCCTGTAGCCACTGGTGGCCATTTGGTCCATGGGACAAGGTTAAAACTAGTATTAAGTATTCCCCTTCCCTCTTGAAATACATAAAGCAAGGATGTTGTGCCTGATGCACTGTTTCGCTGTCCAAAGCTATTTCTTTTGGGCTGCACTGTTTGCTAAAGCTAAGCACAGGTCTTGACGTTAAAGAAATCTTCCAACAGACATTTGAGAGCTACCTGCTGGAAACATGCTGTTGCTGTTAGTTTTTTAAGTGAAACATAATCCCTTTCCTCTGCAGATAACGTGCTTTGTCATTATGTGGACTATCGTGTTTAGAGTTGTTTTGGTTAGACTTACAGTTGTAAAATACTTGCTCTAAGATTGGCATGCAAATAATTATGTTTTAAAGGCAGAATGTCTGCACTTACGGGTTTTTTATTAATACTGGTTTTTAGTTTGCTTCAAATAAATTGTACATGCACTGTTATTCTAATCTTCATATAATGTACCTTCCTTTTTTCTGTCCCTGGTTACAGAGGAGAGTTATGACAACTAAAGGTATGAATATGTACATTACAAATTATTTTTAATAATTTTGCAGTGTGCTTCAGAATGATGTAGTTCTGTTGATCATTAGCTGCCTTTTTCAGCTTAAAATGAAGTGTACAGTTTATAGTGTTTTTTACACATTTAAATTCTGTGCATAGTAGTGACAAGCCACCACAATTGAAAGTTATTCACGGTATTTTGAACTAGATAAACCTGCTGGTGTCGAGTGTAAACTAATACAGCCAAATTCAGCGAAAAAGGTTTCTGGAAGATGTGTTTTAGGCCACAATGACTCATAAGGAGAGGGGAATAAACATGAATTATTTCCCTCCTGTCTTTGCATGCATTCATCAAATCTCTGCATCCTAGCCAAAAAAAATAGTTTTCTTATGCCAAAAAAATAAGTATCCTTTAATAAAACTAAGAACCTGGTTGTCTTCCTCCACCTAACTCTGAGGCGACTTCACTGCTCTCCATAACAGTTAACTATGTTTCACTTTTATTATTTGCTCTAGTTGTTTCCAGGGCTTCCCCGGGCTTTCTGTCAGGATGTTTGAATCATTCATGTAGGGAAAGGGAGGGGAGAGGGAAATAGGCACAGTCTAAGGCTGCACCTGCTGTCCCCGGAGCGGGCCACATGCGGTACTGAGTTACACTGAATTCCCTGCCCCAACCGTAATGAGGCAAAATCTAAACTTTGAGTTATATACTGATGTTTTCTTTTTCTGCTGTGATTAATTGATCTGATGGACATAGAATAAATTTTTCTATTGTAAGTCAAAGAACCCAGGCAATAGCCGGGAGTGCTCTTTTGCATTGCCTTGATACGGGGCATAAGATATTTATCCACAGAGCAGTTTAGTCTCCATCTCCATTCTGCCTGTGAAGTTTATGCTGGGATGACATGGTGAAACGAAGAGGGAACAAGATAAACGGCACAGAGCTGGCAGGTTTGGGCTGTAGCTGCTGTCAGCCTGTGGCTATGCTGGCTGTAGTGTACTGCACAGAAGAGCAGTTTGATTAGTAGCACCGTGACCAAGCTAGGTAGCCTTTCCGAGAGGCATGGGCTATCTTGTGTAGGGCCGCGCCATACGGACACAGCGCCGTCCCTCTCCAGCCCCTGTTCACCTCCCGGTGCCTCAGCGAGGCCAGCGGCCTCCCCGGCAGCCAGCTCGCGCGGCGCTGCGCGTGCTGCCTTAGCCATCCCCGGGGTCTGCAGCGAGGCGCTGCCCGCCCGCCCCAGCGCTGCCTGCCCGCCCGCCCGCG
>JAVJGI010000014.1:121620783-121631407 GCA_035590275.1 Ibycter americanus
AGGGCGCAGCCTGGCGGCGGAACGCGGCGCCGCTCGTGCGGGGCGGGGGCGTGCGCGGCGTGGCGGCCGGGAAAGGCTGCGAAGAGCAGCTAAGGGGCCATCCTGAGTTACAGGCCCAGGGCACGGAACACTTGCGGACGGGTTGAGAAATAAGGAAGAATGTTATATCTCTTTGAGGGGATTTTAGAGGAGGAAGGCAGAGGTACTTGACGAGGATGTGACTGAGCAGGGAGGAACGCATACCATTCTTTATGGCATAGTAGTTTGTCCTGCGGCAATAATCTGAAATAAACTCAATCTGTATCGGCAATATGTGATATGACATGTGGCGTTCATTCCTGTACAAACCCATTGTAGTATAACTTGGCAAACATCAGAGCAGTCAATCATTAGTACTTCATTATTATCTTCAGAAGTGGGTGCTCCTGGTGATCTGTGCTGAAGAGACATCTCTTCTTCACAATAAAATTGCCACTGGCATCAACATTCTTGTTCTAAATGTAAAACCAGACATTTTGTATCCCATCCTAGTGTGTAGTAATAGACTCCAGACTTCACATCTGAGTTCACTAATCCGGACTGTGATCTTACATTATCTTCACAAATCAGAACATACTGTGGAGAGAGCCTGAAAGAGACCAGGAGAGGCTGACTTCTGCAGTGGGAGACTGTAATGGAATACTGAAAGACTGAAGCTTACTACTGTGTGGATTATGGAGCCCTTCTTCCAAAGCAGTCTAAGTGAGATAGAACTGGTACTTAAAGTCTTTGCTCACAGTTTAAGCCTATTTAGAGTAATTAAGTTAAAATCCAGAATAATTTAGGCTATCTTAAATTCATTCTAATCCCAGGAAAATTGATATGTACCAAGATAATTTTGATTCATACAGCTACTCTGTTGAAGACTCATTACTGTCACATGCCTTTCTGTGTTTTGCTCTTTGTTTCTGCCTACATTTCAGCTTAATCAGATGCTGTTTATGCACTGATAAGTATTTAGAGATGATGGCAGGAAAGGCATAGACAGAACATGTTTGGAAGGAATGTTGCAGAGTAATCCAGTGATAGGCTGCATTTGTGTTAATTACCTCAAGTGGCACAAATGTGTTGATGGTAGAAAAGATGGAAGAGTTTTCTTCAGACAGCATTGTCTTCAGTACTAAGTAATTGCATAGTGCTTCAAAGGGCAGGCTGGGTTTTTGCTGTAGGAGTTTTATGCAGTTAGGCAGATTTATTTCCCTTAAGATATAACAATGAAGGGGTAGCCTTTGGTTGAGGAACCCTTCAAAGAAATATTAAATGTATTGAGTACTTGCTCAAACAAGCTGGTTTCTTGATAGCAGTTTTAAATATATAGTGTAACACACATAGTGTATTTTATGGAGTGTACATCTATTTAAGTAGTTAATACAGAGTATGATCAACTAGTTGGGTAAGTGGTTGGGTGCTTAGGTTCAGAGGGCAGTAGTTAATGGATCTTATGCTACCTAGATGGTGGTAACAAGTGGCGTACCACAGATGCTTATCTTAGGACGTATTCTTTTAACAGTTTTGTCAGTAACCTGGAGGAGGTGACAGAGTGGACTCTTGTAAAGTTTTCAGGTGACAGAAAACTGGGGTGACCACTTGATATTCTTGAGGGCAGGGCTGCCATTCAGAGGGATCTAGGCAGACTGGAGGAATGGGCTGAAAGGAACCTCATGAAATTCAGCAAGAACAACTGCAAGGTCCTGTACCTGGCTGGGAGTAACCCCTGCAGTGATGGGGGCTGACTGGTTGGGGAGCAGCTCTGCTGGAAAGGGCTTGGGGGTTTTGGTGGCCAGAAGGCTGCAGGGGAGCCAGCAGCGAGCCCTGGCAGCAAGGCAGGTCAGCGGTGTCCTGGGCTGTGTGAACAGGAGTGTGGCCAGGAGATGGAGGGAAGGAGTTGTCCCCCACTTCTCACCACTTGTTGGACCACATATCTAGACAGCGTCTGGTGCTGCTCTCTCACCCTGCCTCTAAGTACAAGACAGACATCAATAAACTGGAGCAAGTCCAGTGAAGGACAACTGAGATGGTGACGGTCTGGAGTCCTTGTCCTGTGAAGACAGGCTGAGGGAGTGGGATTTCTTCAGTCAGAAGAGGTGGCTTCAGGGGACCTAAGAGCAGCCCTCCCAGTGCTTCCAAGGAGGTTGCCAAGAAGATGGAGCTAGGTTCCTCACTGTGTTGTGTGGTGGGAGCATGAGAGAAAACAGGCAGAAGTTGAAACAAGGGAGGTTTAGAGTGGTTGTAAGGGGAAAATGGACACACAGTGGAGCAGGAGCCTAGTGAGGCTGTGCAGACTCCTTCCTTGGAGTCTTTCAAGACCTGACTGTTAAGAAATAATTTTAAAAGGCAAAATAAGCCCTAAATAAAACAATACAGAATATTGAGATTGGGGAGGAATGGCAGAGCTGAAAACCTGGAATCACACTGGTTGTCCACGTGGTAGGCTATGGTAATGTCGAAACTGCAGGAGTGTACTAGGTTGTTCGAGTTATGAAAGGAACAGTAAGATAAGTTATTAAATCCATAGAGAAGCTGAATAAATGCTTTTGTTTACCCCCTCCGTGTCATGCAGAACTTTGGTGAAATGCACAGTCTGTTAGTAAAGACGAGTCACTGTCTGAAATTACAAGTGTCAAATAAGTAAGTGCTGGAACTGTTTGACAAACTGTAACAAAATGTCGCAAGAGCCAGCTGTTCTGTCCATCCCTTTTGACTGATTTTCCTCCTGTCACTTTGTCTCTGATCCCATTCATTTGGAGATCTGGAACCCGGTTTGGGATCAGGACGCTAGAACTGATTGTCCTGTCATTTTTTTGTCATTTTTATGCTACCAAATGAAATACGTCTTACATTTTGACTAATAGATTAGCATGTGACCCTGTATTTTTGACAGCATGAGAGTTTAAGTGTTTGCTCATCGAAGTAAGAGTGGGAAAGAAGAAGTAATTGCAAACTCTCAGAAAGTAAGAGTTAAGAGTTTCTTTTTTCTTCTTTTTTAAGCAACACATCTGAAAGAATGTTCTTTGGCATCTCTCTTTTCCTGAAGGCCTTTAGAGGAGATCCCGTGACATTTACAAGAAAAAGAGTCCAATAGTTGAGTCACACACAAGAGAATGATAATTATAATTAACATTTATGTAGCATATTTTATGACCAAGGCACTTCTCAAATAATTGACAGCACTGGTGAAAGGTGCAGTACCAACCAGCAGTGCTGTGAAAAAAGACAGACCAAGTGTACTGCAAGTAAGTCCGTACTCTTAAGAGAGCTCAGTATGGCATTATTGTGCTTTTCAGAGTCAAGATAGGATTTTGTTTTTTAAGGTTATGCTTTACACACTCTCCCTGCTTTAAATTAGAACAGTAAGGAGTTGAGTCACCTTGGCTTTTGCTTGTCAAAATAATCAGGAATGATAGGTGAATTGGAACTGAGCCCAAATCTCGACAAAGCATATTCGTATTTGGAAACAAAACGTAAAATCCCGTCTCCTGCTCTCCCCCCTCCTCCTTCCCCCCATTTTTTTTCTTTTCCTTCCCATACTCTTGTTTTCACTGTACTTACTTGTCTGAGAACTGTTAAAATAGAACTAGAAAAGCTCTCCTCTGCTCCCAGTCTAGCTGTGATACCATCTTGTTGGAATCTGTATTTTTGAGATCTACCCAGAGAGACTCAGTTGAAGCTGAGGTAAGCAAGTAAACTTTTGAGTACTTGACTTTGTTACTTAAGCATTACTTTCGTGCTGAAGAGGAGGAGTCACTAGGGGATCAGAGGTTTTGACTTTTCCTGAACAAATTTGATCTGTTTGAGACTTTTCATAACTGCGCTTATCTCATTTTTCTTGCCTTTTATGCTAAAGGTATAGTAACACAAAACTGTCATTAATTGAATCTTCTTTGTTTAATCTTTTCCTTCTGAGGGGGTAAAAGGATGGGTAATATAATTCCAGGTTTGTGTGGATGAGAGAAACCTGAGGAACTTCTGGGTTAGATAATTTCTGCTGTGAAGTGTGACATACAGTTTTCATTTCTGTGAACTGAAACCAGATGCTGTCTCTGTTTAAATGGAGATTGTGGAGCAGCCCTCCAACAAGAGGAGAAATCTGATACCTGAACAACATTACAGAAGCATCCGGTAGTGCAGGATAGTGCTTGAAGTCCCAGGAACTCCCTTCTGTTTCCATGTTTGGTTTTTCACTGCAGTAGTCAGCATCCAGTGAACAGCAGAAGGATTTAGGAAAAAAGCAAAGCAGAACCTGGTGTGGTTTTTTACATTTTTCATATAACAGGTTTCCTAGGAAAGGTCAGTTCTGTAAGAAAGTAAGTGGACAAAACCACTGATCCCATATATGGTACAGATGCAGGGAACATATTGGAAAAATGTAAGAGAATATTATATTACTGATTTTTGGACTCTTGGCATATATTTGACAGAAATTTACACTTGCATCTGCTTACTGAACCACAATTGCCCCTGGTGAATCATATGCTTGATAAGACAGAAGGAAATGTATCATGACGTGCATTTTTGAACTCTGGGCTGAGCAGAGTTGTTTTCTATAGGAATGATCAGAGGGAAAGGGACCTGGGTAGTCTGCCAGGGTTTCAAGGGGAAGGTTAAATGTCTCTATGGTGTACCAAATGCAGGAGTGTTTGGATAATGCACAGGAGGAAGAGGAAAGGTGTAACTGGCAGCAGAGAAGCAACTGGTTGTGAAAGCAAGAATGGGAGTATATTTATCTCTGAGGGGATAAACCCCATTTTTTTAGGTAGCCAAGTAACTAATATGTTTCACTGAGATTTTTCTGAATAGAAGTTGGCCTTTGTATATTTTGCTGAAAGGTGTTGTGTGATCTCTGAAAGGAGTGTGAATTTACCGTAAGACAAACCAGTAGAGTCTACTTTACAGTAATACAAAGACAGCTGTGTGTGACCAAGAAGTACTTTTCTCCTGAGAAACTACTCCATCAAATGATTGATTTCTTATTTTTACTTTTGAAGAAGAAAAATACTCTCTGGAGCATTTTTGAAAATAGTATTTCAACCAAAAAAAGAAGAATGGCACATTTGCTCTGTGTATTCAGCTTTCTGTCATTTAAAACTCTTGCCATCAGGTGTGGTCAGTGTTTTGGGAGACTCCTGTCCAACTGTATGGCCTTTTAAAGATCTTTCATCTAATCCAAATTGTACCTGTTGCATTTATCTGTTCATAGTGTTTGTATTCAGGATCTGAATCCTCCCAAAGATGCTTGAGGTAGTAGTGTTTGGGGATTTTGGGGGATCTGTCTTCCAACTTGCATTTCCCAGACTTGAGTTTGTGAATCAGAAAAAGGTTTCCTTATGTCAGAATTAAGAGGGTGTGATCAGGCTGGAAAACATTTCCATTGTCAAACTCCTTTTGTTACAGCTGTGTGCTGTCCATACTGATTAGAAGAGCTTAAAGTTCCTTGGGTTTGTCTCTAGAACCATGCCTATTAGCTTCTGTTTTGAAGTTTTTCCTAAAGTATGGAGTACATGGAGTCTTTTAGATGCAGTACTAATTTGTTTTTTAAGAAATGCTCATGTATGCTTTAATAGATTACTCTTTCATTTTAAACTACTTTGTTTCTACCAAGTCCAAGTGCTAAGTGCTAATGCTGTGATTTTTCTTTGCTTATAGAACACTGTATGAAAGTAGGACAATGTCAGTTCCAGGCAAGTGGGGAGTGGGAACAGACCAAACATACTGAAGGGCTTTACATATTGCAAGCAATGGATATGTTTGGGTTTGGTTGTTGATGTTTGTGGTTTTCTTCTTTTGGGGACTGGTTTGGGTTGTGTGGTTCTTTCTTGGTGTTGGTTTTTTTGTTGGTTTGGTTTAGGTTTTTCTTGTTTGTTTGTTTTTTAGTGAGAGAGAGATATTACTACTCAGTTGAATGGATTTAATCTCTTTGGGGATGTTTTGCAAATACTAAATTCTTCCATATTCAGTTGTAACCTTTTTCTTCTGCTTCACCCTTTCCTTCCCACCTTCTCAGTTGCGAGTAGGACCAAACTCTGTGCTTACTCTGCTCATTGTAAACATTGAGTCAAACAGCTTTTAATGGGATAATGGAATTTCTTTTTCATTTACAGTTAAGTAACTGGTGAGAGGATCTAGCCCCTGAAAGGAGATTGCCTTTTTGCTTTCAATGTGCATTGTGCCGATTGACTCACCAGACATGTATAAAAGGAAAAAATATAAAATATTTTTAAATTGCCAAAATCAGATACAAGTGAAAAAATGACATTTAGTTTTTTCAAACACAGGGCTTTTGCTAATAAATATTTATCATACCAGTTTATAATGTCATGTAAAATGAAACTAGTATTTATTTTGCTGGGATGAAAACCACATCTAGCCCAAATTAATCTTAAGCAAAATCTTGAGATTGCAAAAATACCGAGTTCAAGATAGCAAACAGTTTTCTGATTACTGTGAATGTTACTTTTGCATTTTAAGTTGGGCTTTCTTGGATAAAACAGTGAAAATGTCTCTCAGATCAGTTTTGAGTTAGTAGAAGTTCTGATATTCCTGGTTTTATTTGCATGAAATTTAAGTGATCAAATGGTAATCTCTTATCCTGAGTGGTGGAAAGACTTTGTAACAAAACCGAGAAGATTATTGTAGGGGGAGCCTGATGATCTTTTTATTTTTTTTTAATGCTAATTCTTCTTTTCCAGTGGGAGTGAATGATGTCATCCTGTCTCCTCCCACTGTGTAAACTGAGCTTGTGTCAAAGTGTTGCTGCCTCTTGTCACAGAGAGAACAGTTCACTTAAATGCAGCTGCAGTACTTTTGTGTGATACCTGTCAGAATCATTCCCAGACCGAGGTTGGGTTTGTGACCATGATGTCAAGATTGGTCTTTCTGCTTTTCTGTGGATATATTGCACTAAACCTGGGAAATGCTCAGAAATTGCCAAGAGGCAAGTAGCTATGACAACTTTCTGGGGTTTTGTTTGTTTTTCTGTTGTGGGGCTTTTTTGTTTTTTAATGCTTGTGTTTTGCCATGGAAGTTTGCTTTCAACATATTAGGGATGATTAAAGAGAAAGATGAAAGAAGATCAGTCAACAGGGCAAGGTCCAGGTACAAGAAAGTAACTTTAAAGCTCTTGAATAAATCAAGCTCAAATGTTTTCATGGTGTCTTATGACTCTAGTGAGAAGTACCATGAAACAAAGTAACTGTGTTTAATGAATTTATAATGATTTAGATGGCATTGTGCAGGTTTGTGGTTTAAGACCTTAAAGAAAATGTGACTTAGAAGCACCCTGTGCTGTTGGTGGAAGATTTCAGTTCTGTCTTGAAAAAACTTTTATGCTTTCCCTTTAGATCCATCTTTAACAATTTAATAGGAGTTGACTTTTGTAGGTCAGGTTGTGTGCATTTTGAGGGAGAGAAATATGATTTATTAAAATTTCCACAAGAAGTAAAAAAACCTCCAAAGCTGTGTGAATATTTGTTTAACTGTTCCTTTCTCTTGGAGTCTGGAAGTACAGTAGAATTGCAAAGCTGGCAGGGATCTCTTTTTCTTGCTAATGTGACCCACGTAGCATTGGCATTTTACTAGTATTTTATTACTGCAGGAAGAACAGTCATGACATAAAGCAAAAAGAATATTTCTATATCTAGACTGTAAAACACTTTGTAGTACCTTGACATTAAAACAGCACTTTTACAACTGTTTCTGTACTGCACGTATTGCTCTCACTTTGTAGAAGTGCTTGCCTGAGTCCACTGTTCTTTGTAATGCATTTTACATCTGCAGTCTCCTGCAACCAGTAACGTTTAGAAAGGAAGCTGTGATTTAGTTCCTTATGAGAATGTTTATTAAGAAATCAGCACTTTGAGGGCTTCCTAGGAGATTGTTTCACAGATGGGGAACCTAAAAGTATTTTGGGGAGAAGAGGTGACTTTTCACTCCCCACCCATGCCCTAAGATGTTTTTCAAAGATTCCTTTTTTTTCTTTTTTTCTTTTCCCCCGGTGATGTTCTTTTGGCAGTGGCTTTCTTTTAAGCTTATCTTCTGGAGCCAATGTGGAGTTTTTTGCACACTACCAATAGTGGGGCAATGTGTAGTCTGTGAGCAACAGACAGATATGCAGTTGTTGAAGTCAAGGAGACTGTAACACATTTTTTTTTCAAAAAAGCAATCTGTAAGTAAACTATTGTAGCAGTTTTCATAGGGGAGGATTATGTTGAACAGAGAGGAACCTTGTATGTATTGCCTACTTAAAGGGAAGGAACTTTCCTAGCGCTTGTCTTTTTAAAAGTTTTCACTGGGCTTTCTACTGACTACCATAGAATAGTGGCTGTAAATTTATGTTAACTGTGAAATTTAGACAAAGCTACTAATCCACTGCAGTCATTGGGAGATCAACTCTGGGATGCATTTTTTCCTGTCCTAAAATAACATTGCAGAAGTGAAGTTCTGTTTGCCAAATGCACAAAGCTGCAGGTGGAAATTTAATTTCTTTTCAGTGAAATAGCTTTTTAAAGATTCTCCCATTGCAGTATTGAAACATCAGTCTAATTCTTTTGTTTGCAACTGCCTCTCAGGTTATTTGCATTGGACTGCATTGAAAAACCAGGTGTGTTAGTACCTAGCTGTTACCTGGAAGTGTTCAAAGGATGGTCTTTTTTCTACAACACTTTCTTGTTTGATAGGGAGTACAGAATTTTTTTCATAAGCAAAGAGTATATTTGAATCTTGAAAGTATTTTTAAAATGTGGCTGTGTAGTGGTAGTATTCTGGTAAGAGAGCAGCTCTGCTCTGCTAAGCAAGCTTAAATTCCAGTGAATTCCTGTGCTCTTCAAGTCATGAACTATGCAACTGAGGCTCCAGAGTCACTCCTGCTCTATGGGGAACAGGGGAATCAGTTTCATAACTTGAGGGAGAACAGTCTAACCAAACTTGCTTTCTGGTGGTGCAGGTACTCCTGTGAACAGGTTTTCAGTGTAAATCTTGCTGTTCTTACTAGCACTTTGGAATTCTGGTGCTCAGGTCTTCTCTCCAGGAGGTGAAACATAGTGATCCCTGGACTCGTGGACTGGGGTTATCTTTCAGTGGTACAAGGTGGAAAGAACATCTTGTCTTCTGCAGCTGCAGCGGAGCAGAGCCAGTACACCCTTTGGATGTCAGTGACTTCCAGAGCTGTTTGAGAGACTGTGTGCAAATATGCTGTTCAGGAGACTGGAACACAAATGGCTCCCTTTTCCCATATATTTCATATGTTCACCTCCACAAGTGTGTGTTGGGCTAGAATGACAAAATGTTACTGCTATTCTCAAAAGGAAGTTCTTTATTAACAAATTCTTTAATTATTTTGACTTCAAAAATTAAGGCACTGTTGGAGGAATAATTTGGAAACACTATCAACATGACTCAAGAAGTCAAAATCAGGGAAATACCAGTTAAAATTTCTAATGGAAACTTTGTGCTGCTTCTATGTGTCTTGCGTTATAATAGTTTTGCCTGTACAGAAGATAGGCCTTTACTCTGGTCCTAGTGTAGTGCCCTAAGTGTAGGTGAACACCCTTTCTCTTGCACTTCTTTGTCACATTTACTATAGCAAATGACAAGTGATGAGGCAGTTATAAGCTGTGTCATAGTTCAGACTCTTTCTACATTAAGATTTTGCATAGGTAAGTAAAGGCAATGTAATTGGAAAGGGAATATTGGCAGGTATTGTGTTTTACTGTGGAAGGAATGCCTTTTTTACAATTATTGTTTGTGTTTCGTGAGTTTCTGTGTTAGGGTTCAGTTGCTAAGAAAACTCTGTAGTCAGTGCCTATGGAGACTATGTGAGGGGTCACAGAACAGCAGGGCAGGAGGTGATGTACCATCAGGGATGGTCTTTTATCAAGTATTGGAGCCACTGTCCTTTCAACTATATCCAGCTTCTAAAGCTTTCTTTTTCATCAGAAAGAAGAGAGACTTGGACGTTTTCCGTTTATTTTTCTCTTCCCATATGCCACTGTGCCAGTGCCATCCAACATACAATCCTTCAGTTCAACACTGTTGTACCTGAAATATTTTAATGATGGGGGAAACAGTTGCAATGCATAGGTGTTGGAGTTAAAACTTGTCATACTTTCTCTAATTTTTATGGTTCTGTGTAACAGAAACGTTCCATCCTTGAAGAATGCAGCATCGTCTCTCCAGACAGGAATTGAGTACAGACAAAAAATCTTGTCTTTAAAGAGAAGTTACAGGACATAATCCACAAGATTGTACTGCCTTGTAAACTGTATTTCACTGACATCTTTCCAGCTGGACCTGATACAAATGTTGTTGAAGGCAACAGTTGTGGAACAAGTTCTTAGTGTTTGGTAAAACAGCATTGCATGTTTCTGTTTTTGCCAGTTGACTTCCCAGCTACAGCAGAGATGTGCATAGAAATGCATTTTTTCACTATAATCTCTGTTTCTGATAGGTTTTGTATATCTTCATGTTCTGTTTTTCTTCTTTAGAGCTGAAAAGAGTTTGGGGTTGATCCCTTCTTATAAATACAGTTTTATGAAGTTTTTAAAAAGAAGAGTCTGAAAGTTTTTCTGTTTTGTTTTTCATCCCCCCCCCC
>JAVJGI010000014.1:121638824-121672684 GCA_035590275.1 Ibycter americanus
AGCCTTCTGGCTGGCAGGGCCCAAGGAACTGAAAAGTCCTTGATTTAGTATAAACATCACCCAGCAACAACCGAAAAGTTATCAGCATTGCTCTCACATCACAGCCAAAACACAGTACAGCACCAGCTACCAAGAAGAAAATTAACTCCATCCCAGTTGAAACCACGACAGCATGTTATTTTAAAGAGGCCTATTTCAACTATAAATAGTATAATGGAGGGTTTATAAATAGAAATCAAATCCCATTAGACTGTAGTAAGGTACTAAGTACATTCTTAAAAGCTTGCGTACATTTAAGAATTGTTAAATGTCTTGTGCTGTCATGGGCATGGTCCATACATATGCAATCTCAATGTGATGGGCAGATTGTAATTTTCTGTTTCTAGATGTTTCTGGTAGAAATAGTTTATTACATTACCTTCTGATGAAAGACTTGTTTCTGTTCAAAGATACCTTCTTTTAGATAGCTTTTATTTGATCTGTTGAGAACCTGTGAACTAAACCACAGACTGGACTGTTGTTCTCATGAGATGGGCATGGGTGTGTTTACTTAAATACTAACTCTTGACAGAGGAACAAACCATTCAAACTCACTGATGCATCAGGAGTACAGCAGTGTCTGTCTCACTAATTGCACTGCCATTCTGTAAAGATGATTTAGAAAGGTAGCACTGCAGAAGGCAGCAGGGTTGGTTGCATGCAGTCTGGCCTTGGTAAATTTGTACTGGCTATTCTGAATCACCTTCTTGTTCATCATGTGCTGAGGTGTGACCATCTGTTCCTAGTGACTGAGGTCAGGCTGAACAGCTGGCCATTTCCTGGATGCTCTTTCTTGCCTTTGCTCAAGCAGTTGCACCGAGATACGTTTCTGTTCTCACATGACAAATTAAGCTTGCCTCTCCCTGGCAGTTCTCTTATGCTTATCTATATACTGAAGAGATCATGCTTTATTGGATTGTCATGTTATGTCTAACATCTACATGTTAGAGATAGGAAGTAGGATGTTGGAATTCAAGCATAACATTGAGGAGGGCACCCCTTCTTGAGGCTTTATGGTGCGTACTTAGAGGTGCAGGAGAAAACCCAGTAGCCTTCAAGTGGAAAAATACTCATTTCTACAAAGAAACACAAGGCTGAAATGGATTTCCTGAAATCATTTTGACCCCCTTATGCTTATTCCTGAGGCAATTTGTTCCAGAGCTTCACCACCTCAATCAGTTTTCCAGCTACCTTCCTTGCTAGAGTTTATGTCACTTCTGCTCTTCACAGGTAAGGAGCAGAACTTTTTCATACTGCTCTCCTTCAGGGCTTGCTTATTTGTTTGGTTTGTATATTTTGATACTGTCTTCAAATCTATCTCTGTACTTTTCCTCTAAGCTGGATGACTCCTATTTATTCAGGCTTTTTTCCTGGGTAACATACCCTGTACCTCTAGTCACTGACTTTGCATTTTTTCCTGGATTTTATCAAGTTGGTATACTTTATAGTGCTCTATGCACTGTTTTATCAGTGATAAAAAGATCCTTTTAGAAGTGAGGGCTAGTGCATAAAAGGACTGGATGCCGACTCTTTAGATTTACAATAGGGAAGGCAACAGTCCTGAAATTCCTAGATGTGTTTGTGATTCTAAGATTCACAGATAAGTTTACGATTTAAGTGTTGGGAAGTACATGCTGGTTTCACATTTACTCTGTTAGTGTAGCTTGCAAATCCAGGTAGCTGTCTAAATACTACTACTACTACTCTGTAAGCAGTTTTGACCTTAAAAAATAGCCATGTGCTGAATCAGAGAAGGAAGTAAAACAAAATTAGCTATGAAAACATCTAGGCCAATGTTACTGAATACTGAGCTAAAGACTTGCTCTTTCAACTGTTCGGAGTGTGGCAAGAAAGATAATACTTATCACAGAAGGAGGATTTTAGTGTATGACTGCCTATTTTGTTCTTTGGATATAGAAAAACATGCAAATATCAATTTAATACTGCTTGGGGTTTCTAACATTATTTCAAAGCTGCCTTATTGTAACACAGTAGAAATGATACTTTCTTACCATCAGTCATTTCATATTTTTCTTTTAAATCTGACTCCTACTCTCCAAAATATTTCAAAAGATTCCCAGATGAATAGTCACACAGCAAATCAATCCAAAAGGTATGTGCTGAAAAAACCAAACTTAAGTATTCTGATGTAATGCATAGTGATCACGTGTGAGGAAGAGACTTCAAAATGACTGCTACAGTGTGAGAACCTCACTGCAATCTGGCTACACATCAGTCCATGTAGCACACTATCTGTGCATTCAGTAACGAATAACAACATCATGGATTGTAAAGTATAGTATCTTCACTCTTCTTTCAGAAGCAAATGCAGTTGTAGTTCCAGATGCTGTTTTTCATTATGACTTTGATTTTTGATTCAGCAAAAATGCATTGATGTTTGTAGATGAGAAGTGGATTAAGGGAGGGGTAATGCTAAATACTGCCTGCTGTTGAGTAGGTTATGGGCAGTGGTAATGTTCAGTACTGCCTGCTAATGAGCATGTTTTTAAGAAACTTGCAGCTTTAAGGTCCACAGTCTTCTATACTGATCAGTTCAATCTGTTTGTAATTTGTGGGCAGAGCCAGACCAACAGCATCCAAATGCCTCACCTGCTTAAGTTCATAGTACCTTGTTGAACTTTCCCTATTGAGGAGCTGTTGTTAAAGAAAGTCCATGTTTTTATTCAGCTGATCACCTCTAAAATATGACTACCTTATAAGCACAGCCATGTGCAAAGACCACATTTCTCTTTTGGTATTTGCATTAGCTGATGCTCTTTGAAGGCTTAAAAGGGATTTAGACCTATAAAACTTGGGAGACTTTTCTTGCTCCCCACAGTCTTCTGCATGCCTTTATTGAATATCTTTATTCAGGATCCATCAGGTTCTTTGGCCAAGATACAATTTTCTTCATAGCCCAGCCTGGGTGGAGTTGCCTTGGACCTATTTCCTTGGGCAGAAGAAGGAGCCAGGATTGGAAAGACCAGCTCTTCTGGGCAAGATGCAGTCACTGTCTCATCAGGTAGAATTGCATCAGCCCAGAAAAGGCCATGCCAGGCCAGTCTGGAAAAAACAACTACTAGCTCTGAGAATAAAGCCAGGGGAACAGTGCTCTGGAGATTGTGATTACATCAGATCCAAATCAAGCTTGATCACAGAGCAAATAAGTGATCCATAATCTAAATCAAAATAAGGGTTTGAGGTTCTTTTATTAACAAGGAGTTTTTTCATGGACAAATAATGCCCTTTTAAGTTTCGTGGTTTATGTGCTATTGATTTGAAAAGTAATATCTATCAAAAATGGTTCAACTTGAAGGGGTGTCAGGGGGCATTATGCATTGAAAATAATGGCTAGGCTTTGTTCTGTCCCTATGCATCAAAAATGTTGAATTGTTTGATGTGGAATTTTATTCAAATTAAATTTTTAGGATGTATATTTGACCTTTAAACACAACCAAGTTTACCAACTTGGCAAAGAAAATAGTGGAATTTTCTAAGATTTAAAAGAAAAATTAAACAGTATCTTATGACAGGAGCCAGGGACAGATTATCCAAACTCTGTGCAAAGAACTTTTCAGAAGTTTAACTCTTGTTCCCTTTTCTGTCAGAGCTGAAGACTTGGTTATTCTCAAACAACGATTTTCTTGCTTGTTTTCAATTTTGTTTGCCATGTTAACAAATAATGGGAAATAAGCTGCAGAATGAAAGCTGGAAATAGAGGTTGGACCACTGAAGTGGGGTCCTGAGTTTAAATCCAGGCTCTTTGCAGCTTTGTACCCTAAGAATAAGGATAGTTACTGTGCTTAGTCCAATTAAAAATAATTTGAAACCAAAGTGTGTAAGGAGCCTTGTGAGGGAGACAGTGAAAAGGATGGAAGTGAAACTTCAAAGTGCTTGAATTACCTGAAAAGAGGTGAGAGAGATGTCAGAATACAAATAATAAATTCCTTTTTGTACATTACTTTATGTAGGTATGTGGAAGCTGGAATTGCTGATAACTACATCTTTACCTCTGCGTTGTGCTTACTGGTCCTAAGGTAGTAGGGAGCTACAGCTATTAACAACTCAGTGCTGAACTAGTTGTCACTAGGCAGGAATTGGCAAAGAAAGTTTTTAAAACTATGGTTTTGGAATGTAAATGCTCTAACAAGTTTCTCTGAGGAGTATCCATTTAGTTTATATCTGTTAGAGAAGTATCTGTTTAGTTTGTATCTGTTAAAAACAGAGAGTACATTTCAGATTAGCATTAGTAAAACTAAATACACATTGCAGCTGAAGGAAGAGGTCTCTGTGGTCCTGAAAGACTGTTGCTGAGAAAGGGCACTGGAAGGGATGGGGCTGAATCTGGGCCCCCACAGTACATCTCTTCTGTGGAGGTCTTAGTGCCTTCAGCCAAACACCAGTATTGAGGGGGTTTCCTACTGGATAGTTCAGATATTTGTACTCCTTTTGTGGTGAATTTCTATTATAAATGAAGTTTCCAGAATTGCTGTGTGATATCAAAAATGTACAGAGGGGAATTATAATTTATGCTATTTTATTTGCTTTGCACAGTCTGTTAAGAATGTTCATACACCTAAAAAAAAGTTGCCATCTTTCAAATAAAAGTATTTGAAAGGCATAGACAAGAAGGAATTTATTTCAGAATCTCTTGAAACATCTTTATTCTGAGTTCTGCAAGTACTGAAATCGGAATTCCAAGAGATTGTTCTTGTAGCATAAGACAACTGATGGCAGAATGTCTGTCTGATGACTCCAGGTCATTAAATGCAATTTCTGAAAATAAGTACATGGACCAAGTGTTTGTATTGTGGTTGTACTGTCCGAAAAGACTTCTTTCAGCATCAAGAGAAGCTAGAAAATACAGTATGGAGGGTTACATGAAAATAAGATAATTTTTTTTAATTAATTTTTATTTCATTGAAGTTCTAGTTCTGGTTTATTTCCCAGAGACACTTAATTGAAATTCTGCATCTCCCATTGGCTGACATAAGGTGGCTTCCTCTTTAACACATAGATCTTCCTCAGAGGCTTCCAACTCTCTTACTAGACATGAGAATTTAGGTGGAATTTAGGTTGTATGGATCTTTCTTTGGTGATGTCTTTTATTTTTTAAATTACTGCAAGTCATAGGAGAGGTTGTACTTACCATGCTGTCATATCTACCCTTTCAGTTACAGTGGGAGTTGAAAAGAGGTGCTAACTTCAAAACAGTATGGTGCAACCAATTACTGGTTTCTAGTTATCAATAAAGTAATAAGACTTGATAATAAGACTTGAAATAACAGGCTTTATTCATTCTGTCTATCGAGCACCATAGCCAAAATAAGAAAAATCTGCCATTTCTATATTAAACAATGTCATTGTAAGTGAAAAAAGTAGCATTTCAAAATGAATGATGGCTTCAGCTCCTCAGTTACTTCGTTGAACCAACAGAATGGCTTTGAAATGAACAGAATTGGTACCTTGGGGGCAGAGAAACTTATATTACGGAGTGTTAGGACTAGAACAGGAATTGTACTGCTGAAACCTTTCTGATTGCTCATTCCTAAAAATGTGCCGGCAGATCTCAGTGTAATAAATGTTGGTCTGTAGGTAAGAGTAACATTGCTTTTTGTTCCTCTTTTTTGAAAGCTGCCTGAGCAAAGAGGTCCTGTGAGCCTAAGTTGAAAGCTTATGAGTTAAGCTACTGTTGTGGATAGATGTACATGTATGTGTTTTGCAAAGTTAACTGCTGCATGTTGACAGCCTATTTTTCTGAAATAATGTTAGACCTGGTAGAGGGTGTAGGCATACTAGTACTTCGAAAAAAAGATTTAATTGGCAAACTTCAGTTGCAAACGATAAAACTATATGCAGTGCTTTTTGCTTACACTCTCTTAATAAGGTATTCTTTGTTGCCTTTTTTTAAGGGTATGGTCTATATGGCATATATTTTCATCATTCAGAGTATTTATCAATGTGGATTTTGTTGCTAGGAGAGTTGGTGTTTTATGTAATCTGTTATAAGAAAGCTGATCTAACATTGTCCACAGCTACCTGACCTGAGGGTACAAAGATGACACATTTTCTGCAGAAGTGCACAGCAATAAGACAAAAGGCACTGGGCACAAATTGGAACATGGGAAATTCCCATTAGATACTACAATTATTATTATTTTTTTTTAAACCACAAGGATAATGAATACTGGAACAGATTACCCAGAGATGTTATGGGATCTATGTCCTTAGAGGTGTTCAAGACTCAGCTGGACATGGCCCTGAGCAACATGATCTGATTATGTCTGGCTTGAGGAGGGGGTTGGATTAGATGACTTAGAGGAGTCCCTTCCACCCTAGATTATTCTGTGATTTTATGGTTGTGGCTGTGTTAGAAATGTGTCTTGTTTTTTCTACTGCATAGAAACAGAACTATTTTAAAATGTTCCCCATTTTAAGCTATATTTGGGCTTGAGCCAACCAACCAATATTTCTCCATGTTTGGGAGCCAAAGTAAATACAAAATTATAAAATACCAGAAATAAAAGTTGCACAGCGTTAGATTATCATTGAAATCTTGGCTGGTGGTACTATGGCACCAGATCTGGAAAACGAAAGCCCTGCTGTGAACAATTTGAATGTTGTAAGTGAAGTGGTGCTTGCAAATAAATGGTGCCAATATATTTTTCTTAAGGCACGCTTCATTTGTTTAACACTCTGGGAGGCAGTGGTAGGTCTTGCCTTCATGCCCTCTAAAATGTTTGAATTGGTGCAAACCAAACAGTTTCAATGTAAGGCAAAAGGAATCCCAGTGAGGCAGCCAAATTTGCTGTAATGCAGTACAGCTGTATTCACCCTCTAGTTTTGTAGCACAGAGTTCAAGAATTTTCACTTTATGGATAAAACCAAAAAATTTGATCACAAGAGACTGTACACACTTAAAGCGCACCAGCAGAATCATAGAAAAGTGAAAGTAACATCTCGTCCCAGTATTGCTTTTGCTGAGCCTGCAGGGAAGCAGGCAAACAGATAGCTCAAAATGTAAGTTGCCAAGATAAGTTTACTTCAAAACAAAAAATGGTTACTTTATTCCATTTGTGCTTCATTCTTGACATTTGTTGCTATATCAGCACCTCAAGGTTACTTCTGAATGTGTTAATTATTAGTTAATAAATTATCAGCCAGCTGTTGACATACCTTCTTAAGCTGGAGAGAGAAATAGAGTGCTCTGCAGCTGAAGATACTTTTATTTGACAGGGCCAAGATATATTTTGGGGTTTGGGTAGAAACAGAAAAGAGCCAGTTAATTCACATTCCAGTCACTTCATCACCCAAGTTCTCTCACGTTCCTTGAAACAGAAGAAAATCAGACCAGCTGGCAATTTTAACTAACTTCATGTCTATTGTTACCAACAATATTGTAATGATACAGTGGGACATAGGACACAGAATTTTAAAGGCTTTAATTCTCTGTTACTGAAACAAAATTCTTTTGTTTGTTCTTTTGGGAAGTAAACTCTCAGGTGGTTTTATTTGCTTTTATAGGTTGGAAATACCACTGCCCCCAGCTGAGTTACCGAACAAATACTGCTTTAATGCAACTAACCCAGTGAACCATTCCTGTTTATCTCCTTCTCTCCAGTTATTAAATAGCAAAGGAATTCTATACATCTGTTCTTAGCAGTTACTGTTTTGCCATTTCAGACTGCTTTGCAATGGTGATTTCTTAGGGGGTGTTAGACCTAAACCAAAGGTTTTGACTGAACTTTTGCTGTGAAAGTAGAAATTGAAAATTGGACTTCTCTGCCTTGTAGCTAAAATGAACTAGCTGGTATGAATAAGAGATCATAGCAGTGCTTATGTATTCTCCACTCTCTTCCTCTGTTACTCCATGATTATTAATTAAAGTCATAAGAAAAAGAAGATACTTCGCATAATCCCTGATAGATCCAAAGCTTAAACAAGTGTCCAGCTGAATATTTTGTATCTTTATTTTCTGTAGCTGCTTTCACATTTTAAAGATGTGAATTTCAGTTGTAGGTAATTTAGAGTTAAATTTTTCTATAGTTTCAATGTTTATTTGCTCTTGGCTCCTGTTGCCTATACATGACCACTTATTTTTTCCAACTAGCCGAACCATGGTGCTCCCAGCTGGATTCTTCAGACCATTTATAGCCATTTTCTCCTTTCTGAAGATCTATCGGTGGCTGGTTCCTTTATGATGTGGCTGATTCATTGAGCTGTCTTTAGCCATCTTTCCCCTTATAGGCAAAGAGTCCTTTCCCTAGAGTGATTCTAACACTGCAAGTGGTCTGATGCACTTAACGTAGTGCTTTTAGTTCAGATATGCTGTGCACGGTTCACCCTGCTGGTTTTGGCCATCGACTTGAGTTTTTTTGAAGAGAATACTTGCAGATCATGGAATGGAATAGTTGCAAATGTGGAATTTATGTTGGCAAGCATGGAGGGAAACATTGTTTTTCAGAGGTAGTTATGGGTCCCAGAATCTTCCATTTGGAGATGGCCTCAATGTAACAGAATTTCTCTACAAATGCAAATACTTAAGGCCAGTGTTTCAATAACACATGCCAAAAGCTGATACAAGTGAATATCAGTTAGGAAAATTCAACCTTGCCTTGCCTTGTTCTGTGCCTGCAAATGTTCTTTTCTGTTTGGAAGGTGTTTTCAGAATCTCTTTGCATTGGAATTAGAGGGTGTCTAGTTTATCATTTGAGTCTTTCATCAAGGAGATGGGGGGAAAAGAAGGTATTTTAAAATAATAATATGAAAAAGTTATTTTCTCAAAATCAAATGCATTCTTATCACAATATCATAGTAATCGAGGTCCTGTGACTTCCCGCATCCATTTGATCATGTTCAACGAATGTTTTTCTCAGTGGAGGCCAAGGTAGAGATATTACTCAGAATGGCAATGCCTGCTTTCCCTGTTAGTTGTTCAAAATACTGTGAGATCAACACAAGTGAAATCTATTTCACTAATGTGGTCCTGAGAGCAATCCTCATTTACCAAGCTAATTGATATGAAGTCCTTTATATCTGTCCTGCTCCAGGATGGCCCTCTCTGGACTAGACTGGCAGTGTCGGTGCGGCACATAGCATTGAGCTCTCCCTGGCTGGCTGCAGAGGCCCCTCTGCACTGCTGTGTGCTCCCTGTAAGCCTCTTGTCTGCTTCAAGGATTCCAAATGACCACGTGGGCCTTCCTCATAGACCTCAATATGAGTTGCGTTTTGTTACATTTTCATAGGAGGTTTTTTTGTTTGTTTTTAATTCTGACCAGTGTAGCAGAGTTGGATTTACAGTCTCTTGCACAAAGCTACCTTTCCCTTTTAGATTCAGGAAATGCTTGAATTTGTTCGTAAAGGTCCAGGTCTCCCTTTAAACTCATGTGACCTCCTTGCAGTAATTTTTATTTTATTTTATTTTTAATTCTATAAGAACTACTTTCTTGTAATGTACACAGCTATAAAAAAAAGGGTTGCTGTACAGCCTTTTGTGTTTGTATTTTTATGATGTGATGCTAAGAAATATACTGTGTGTAGATGGGCACAGAAGTGGGCACTTGGAAGAGTGCAAGGACTTCTGGAAAGATGTTGGAGTGCCAATCTGTTGGCAGGCAGAAGAGCTGAATTGATGACTGAGTAGCACACTGACCTGGTTTGAGGAGAGATGTCATTCCCTGCAAAGAGTCCATACCAGGAGTGATCTAACATGCATTGATAGTTCTGCCATGAGAGTGCGCGTTCTGTGCTTGTTGGCTTCCTTCTGTCCTTACTGTTCTTTGGTTTTGTCTCCTGTGTAGCCTTTCACTCTCTGGAACTCAAGTGCTCTCACTCAACAGCTACAGTTCCCAGCAAACTTGGGTTCTGACTTCAGCTGGAAGCCTTTGTTGCTAAGGTAGCACTAGTGGTAGAAGAGAGAAGGCGATTCTATGTAGTGGTCTCTCTTGCCTTGGGCAATGTGAGGGCAGGTCCTGATTCTGTTGAGCACATCTAATTTGAGAGAACATGACTGCTGCCACTCAACTCATTTATCGTGAGCTGGGTGATCTTCACACAGAAAGTAATTAGGAGATGTTGAAATAAGATTCAAGATAATAAGATGTAGTAATATGAGAAATAACAACAAACTCACAAAGGGATCCATTGCTTTTTCTTTTTTTTTTTTTTTTTTTTTGTCTGTAAAGTAACTGTACACTAAAATGCATCAGTAGGGAGAAAGAGGAAGAAAAGAGAAAAACTTCAATGTGTAAATTGGTTTTTCTGTAGCATACCAGCTTCCACAGATTTCTTGTGAAATTTTCCATCTGTTGTTCAGGTCTGTTTTGACATCTGATAGAAAAACTTGACAGTGTTGGCCTTGGTTGCTCCACTTCTATTCATGCATTTCCAGAAACTGGTCAGCCTCTGATAGTTACTGTTTTACCACTTAAAATTCATCCGTCGATTTCAGTGATTCTAGAAGCACACAGCCCATGGAAGGGAACATCATTTTGTCATACAAAGTGTAGCACCTGTGTTGTTGCATTAGCACAGTTATTTTCCTTTTAAAACGAGCAGCTAAATAACTGTGAGGGCAGCGATTTGTCTGCCTCACCCTGTGCTGCTCTTTGGGTCAGGCTGCACCTTCAGGAGGAAGGGGAAGAGAGTGCTTGTGCTGAAATCGGCTGGACCCTCTCAACTAAGGGAGCTTCTGCTGTGTCGAGAGAAGGAAATAGTGAGCAAGGAGCTGACGAAATGGGTGGAAAGAAGATAGTTATGTTAACAAGAGCATGTAGCAGACCATGTAGCTAGATCTCTGAGGAGAGGAAAGAAAGATTATCTCCATCCTTTTTTGGATGCAGAGGGAAACATAGTGACAAGGGCTGAGATACTTAATGCCTTCTTTGCCTCAGTCTTTAATAGTAAGACCAGTTGTTCTCTGGGTGCCCAGCTCCCTGAGCTGGAAGATGGGGATAGGGAGGAGAATGAGGCCCCTGTAATCCAAGGGGAAATGGTCAGTGACCTGCTACACCAGTTAGACATGCACCAGTCTGTGGGGCCGGATGGGATCCGCCCAAGGGTACTGAGGGAGCTGGCAGCAGTGCTCAGCAAGCCACCTTCAATCATTTATCGGCAGCCCTGGCTAATCAGGGAGGTCCCAGTTGACTGGAGGTTAGCAAATGCCATGCCTAGGGCAGGCAGGAGGATCCAGGGAGCTACAGGCCTGTCAGTCTGACCTCGGTGCCAGGGAAGGTTATGGAGCAGCTTATCTTGAGTGCCATCAGGCAGCACATGCAGGGCAGCTGGGGGATCAGGCCCAGCCAGCACAGGTTTGTGAAAGGCAGGTCCTGCTTGATGAACCTGATCTCCTCCTATGACAAGGTGACCCGCTTATTGGATGAGGGAAAGGCTGTTGATGTTGTCTACCTGGACTTTACCAAAGCCTTTGACACACTTCCTACAGCATTCTCCTGGGGAAACGCTGCTCATGGCTTGAGTGAGTAACAAACTGGCTGGACAGCCAGGCGCAAAGCATGGTGGTGAGTGGCGTTACATCCTGCTGGTGGTCGGTCACACATGGTGTTCCCCAGAGCTCTGTATGGGGGCCTGTCCTGTTTAATATCTTTATCAACAATCTGGATAAGGGGATCGAGGGCACTCTCGGTAAGTTTGCAGCTGACACCAAGTTGGGGGGGAGTGTTGATCTGCTGGAGGGCAGGAAGGCTCTGCAGAGGGATCTAGGCAGGCTGGGCCGATGGGCCAAGGCAAAGTGTCAGGTCCTGCACTTGGGTCACAGCAACCTAAAGTGACCTGGTGGAAAAGGACGTGGGGGTTCTGGTTGACAGGCAGCTGAATGTGAGCCAGCAGGATGCCCAGGTGGCCAAGAAAGCCAACAGCATCCTGGCTTGGATCAAAAATTGTGTGGCCAGCAGGACTAGGGAAGGTATTGTCCCCCTGCGCTCGGCACTGGTGTGGCCGCACCTCGAATACTGGGTTCAGTTTTGGGCCCTTCACTGCAAGAAAGACATTGAGGTGCTGGAGCATGTCCAGAGGCGGGCAATGGAGCTGGTGAAAAGTCTAGAGAACAAGTCTCATGAGTAGCGGCTGAAGGATCTGGGGGTGTTTGGTCTGGAGAAAAGGAGGCTGAGGGGAGAACCTTGTCACTCTCTACAACTACCTGGAAGGAGGTTGTAGTGAGGTGGGGTCGGTCTCTTCTCCCAAGAAGTGACCTGAGAAGAGGTAACAGCCTCACATTGAGTCAGCGCAAGTTTAGATTGGATATTAGGAAAATTTTCTTCACTGAAAGAGTTGTCAAGCACTGGCACAGGCTGCCCAGGGAAGTGGTTGAGTCACCATCCCTGGAGGTATTTAAAAGACTTGTAGATGTGGCACTTAGAGACATGGTTTAGTGGTGGACTTGGCAGTGTTAGGTTTACAGTTGGACTCGATAGTCTCATATGGGTTGGAAAAGACCTTTGATTCTATGACTATATGATTTTTTTCTAAACGCTGCAGGGACTCTGCAGTATCTGTTGCCATCCAGGCCATCACTGAAAGGATCCTGTACTTAAAAGTGAACTAGAGGAAAAGGACCTGCCCTGTCAAGACAGGGTGGGGAGGACAAGGATTTATTTTTTTTAAATTTTAAGTTAATCTCCTTTTCTTTTATTCTATTCTGCCTTATTCTCTATTTTTAAAAATACATATTCCTGTTCATGTTCTGCTAGAACTGGCTTTGAGTTTAAACACTGTCTTGGTGGTTTTGATATGCTAGCTATAAAGAAAGGGTCTGAAGGGTCCTACCTCAAAGCTGTTGCCATCTTGGGATCCCAGTTAGACTTTCTGCTTTTAGGAACTTCACCGAGTTTTTAGGCCTAAGTAAAATCAGGACCCCTTGTCACTATAATTGACTTATGAAGAAAGCACGTTATCTATCTAATTGGAATCAAACCCAGTTAATTCAATCTTGAATTAGAATTAGGTCTACAAATTAATGTAAAGTGTAACTGAGAGACATATAGAAACAGTCATGTGTTTAAAAAAAAAGTTGACATTATTATAAATTTAAAATTAAAACAGATCTTCACTAAAGTTCTTTTGAAATTCAGTTTGGAGTCTGATTAAGAATTTTAATACAGAAATCAAATTATCATGTTTGAATCAAGCACTGTAAGTCTTGCTTTCTTCTTAGACATGGATATTCAGTGGAGACCAGGAGACCAGCCATTCGTTTATGCTCAGCTCTCCAAAGTCAGGTTAGAGCTTTGCAGGCTACATAATTTGAACAAATCTAGTTCGCTGTCAGTCAGAGATATTAATCCTAAACCTTGTTGGCATGGAACACTTTTTACTAAACATCCTTATGAAGCATATTAGAGGGACTTGAAGTCTGTTGAGTTTTCTGCTGCTTGGAGCCTTTTTGATATTCAAAGTTGCACAGCCACAGCAGTTTCATATACTGAAAATAAAAGAAGTTAGGATGTCTCCCAGATACAGAAGCAACTGCCACCTCTTCCCCTGTGATGGTATTGTACTGCTGAAAATGTCAACGTGTTGAGTTTTCTAGAAGCCTTGCAGTCTTCTGGAACCTGGTAGAGTTGCCTTTGGAAAATTGTGACAGTTTCCTGGCTAAGTGCTTTTACTCAATCAGCCTTTAGATAAAGGAGGGGTCTCATCAGAGGCACATGTTTTCCATCAGTTCTACTTGTACACTTCTCTCTATAAAGGGAAGAGGCATAAAGTGTTTGGCTTAGGTCTTTACATTCAGTGTGCTGACAACTGCAGGTACTGGACAGTGTTACTAAATCATCTTCACAAATCAGGGATTGTGGCCTCTTGGTCTGCAGTCATTAGGATTTCTCCAAAAAAATAAAGGAGGGCAGGCTGGGGTGGTAACAGAGAATCAGTATGTACTTGTCTGAAGAAACTTTGAATATCAGCCTGCAATTACTGAGCAAGAGAAAGGAAGAGAGGAGTTAGAGTGAGGGAGAGAGAGAAAGAAAGGAAGTTCCATATTGCTCTACCCTGGTATTTAATGATAGGTCATATGTCTTATTGTTATTCTTTGGGGTTTAGCTCCTGAAGTAAAATGATTTTCTGCAAATTTCTGTTTTTTTCCTGAGAAGTTACTTTCAGCCCTCATGATTGGAGAGATGCCGGAAAATCTGTTGGGAATAAAAATTTATATTTTGAGAAGAGAAGTAATAACCCAAAATATACTATACTAGTGCTAGTGTTGTAAGTTTAGGGGAAAGTCATTACCTTTTTTTTTACTTTTTTTTTTTTTAAAGCATTGTCATTCAACAGTTCTGAAAATCTGATAAGCGTAACAGTCACAAGGGAATATTAAAATTGTAAGTACCAAGGAAGGAAAAGCCAATCCTCCCTTACCCCACCAAGAGAAGATGAAATACCTACTTGTAACCTAAAGAATTGATTATTCTGTTATGAAGTCATTCTGTGTTGTTATAAGTTAAATTTCTGTAGACGGATATACAAGATGTTTCTTGCTTTATGTGCTGCTCCCTTGGAAGGCATAAAAATAAATGTTTAAAAAAAGTTTCTTGGTAATTTTGATTAAAGTATATATATTAGTTAGGTGTCCTGATGTAATTCCAACTAGAAAATTACATTTCCAGCCCAACATAGGAAAAAAACAACAACAACAAAAAGTTATAGTATTTTTATTTGGATCTGGTTGCTATTTATGCTCTGCCCTAATTTTGCAGTGTGATTAACTTAATATTAAAACAACTCTTTTTTTTTTTTCACTAACAAGCGAAAAAAAAACAAAACAAAAAACTAGACCCAAATTGGAAGTTTTTCACCTCTGGGTGCTATAAATGGCTAATACTACTATAATTCACATGTTTAAAGGAAAAAATGTTTGCTTTTCTTCCAGTCACTTCATGCGCTTTTCTACTACTGCAATTGTAGAAGATGTCACCACTAACGATAATACTGAACTAATGGAAAAACAAATATGTTGGAAACCACAATTTTACATGACTGTTAGCTTGCTTTTTTAAATACACTGAGTTTCCAGGAGACTCCACCTTTCAACAATTGTTCAGTTGCTTGTGACTAGCAAATGAAACAGCCCTGTACTGTCATATTACATTACTGAATATATGATTATAAGACAATGGGTTCTGATCTTCTCCTTTATTTTTTTATTCAGTGAAAAGACAGAGTCTGAAAGTTCAGATCAATGCGACAGATGACACTGTTTGCATGAGGTATCTTCGACCAAGTCAAAACACCAAACTAGAAGGTTTTGTCCTGGGTTATGGAAGCAATTTCTTCTCTAATCAGTACATTCCTTTGCCTTTGGAAGGAAAAACCTATGTAACAGAACTTGGTAAGACATATTTGCTTTGCATGCTACTGTTGTCATGAATTGTGGGATGAGAGTGAGGAGAGTATCAACCTTTGGGCTTCCTAAGTTTTTATTTTACTCGTTTGTTCATCAGGGTTTCTTTGTGTTTGTTTAGGGTTGCTTTGAAGAATTTCAGATGAAAGTGGGATTAGGAGATCATTCAAGGAGAGTAAATAGTTCTTGTTGTTTGGAAAAGTTTGCTACTGGTATTTGTTTTGAGGATTTTCATTGTACTAAGAGATTTTATTATATCAGCCACATCACAGATCAAATGGGATGATTTGCCTCAAGTTGCCGTTACAAAGTAGAACACAGGGGAGATATACGTATTTTTAAAAAATAGTGCAAGAAGCAGTGAAACAGTTTTGAGAATATGAGGTTGATTCCGTTTGCTAGAAAAGTTCGTATCGAAATGATGCCTTTTATGGCAGGGGCCTATTCCACTTCTACATATTATAGAACAACCTGTAACTTCTATGTCAGAAGTTATGAATGGAATTCCATGAGCTGGGTTATGGAAGAGATTAAACCATATCAAGAATATAATGTCCTGTTGTCTGAGATAGGGAGGAAGAAAGGAATTTGGTTGTCCCTTTGATTTAGGATTATGTCAGTATGGGCAGGATAGCAAAATAGTAGAACTGGATTAGTTAGAATTGTCTGATAAATGATTAAAACATTGACTTACCAGGGTATGAACTTTTAAGATATCTGTTCAATCTCTGAGGATTTTCCTTTTGCTTTCTTTTATCTTTTCTAGCCTGAAATGAATCTGGGCTACCCTCATTATTGTAATGCCAGTGATCTTGGTGTAAAGCAAGGGGGGAGAAAGGATGCAGAAGCATAGAAGTTAATAATTGCCATCTTTTTGATGTGGTCAGTTAAGGCAATGCTGGAGGTCTGCTCCAGGCTGAAAAGTGCAGAATAAAAAAGAAAAAATAAGATGTTAGAAAAAATAAGATATTAGAGACTTTCATTAGATCATTGTGGCAAAGGTTGACTTTCATGAGTTCGTACTCCTGGGATCTCTCTGTAATTCTATCACCAATCCAGTGTTTGGGTTCATAACTGTCACTTAAGCTGTGTCTGATTTACCTGGTTTATGCCATGTGTAACTTTTGAATCAGTTCACTAAGAATAGTGTGTAGGATTTTGTATGGAATACTGTAATTTGGGCATAAGTAGTACCTGCATAGATATATTGCAGGAGTAGTGAGAATTAATATTTTTTAGGTACTCTTGAGATCCTTGGAAAGAGGAAAAATCACTGAATGTAATGTCATGTGTAGATCATTTGCACTTCCTGTTTAATAGCAGCTTCAATACCTTATGCTTTCTGAAACTCTATGAAAACAGAAAGCTGAACGTAACCTGGAATATAAGGGATTTTGGTATTTTGTAACTTGAATGTTAATAGCTAATGGCTGGAAACTACATAGACACCTTTCTGCAGTTCTGCAGTGCATCAGAGTGCTACCCAAATGCATATTCATTAAAGCTTACCATTATGCAATCAAAATCTCTTAGTAATGAACACAGAAGATGAGAAACAGCTCGATGCATACAGCCTGTAGTGAAATGCACACATTTTCTCTAGTGTAGCTGGAGAGGGAAAAGCAAAAGTGTGAGGAAATACTCTCCTTTTGCTTTATAATTATTTTAAAGGGTAATAACTTCAAAATTTTAACTCAGCTAATAGAGGTTGTCAATGAGTTTCCTAGTGACAATGAATCTGTGATTGTGGCTTCTGAGTGTCCAGTAACTAAAAATGCAATGTGCAACACAACACAGATAAAAAGACTAGCATTTCCAACTTTTAAGATGTCACCTTTGAAAGGACAAGAATAGAAGAAGCTAACAGCAATATGTACTTCAAGTCGCAAGCATTTATTTAAGGCACTTGACAGTAAATCTATTGGAGCTGTTGTTTTTAGTTAAGAAGCTTAGGGTTAGGTTATATCCTTTGTGGACTTGTTTATTGGAGTTTGGAAGCAGAGTACATAATCTTTCCCATTTCATTAATATTAAATACCACATTAAACTGCAGCTTTGGCTGTACTTTCTGAGTGTGTCCAGAACGTGAGCTAAAGCAAGAAACATCAGTTGTTATTTTGGCTCTATCTTAGAGTGACTTGTGTGACAGAGGTGAAACGAAGACAGTGGTGATTGTTAGCACCCCCCACAGTTTCAGGGACTGGCTGCTGGCACAAACTGGAGGAATTGTGGGATGGTTCTTAGTTTTAGGAACAATAGCTAGGTTTTATTCTGGCAGCCAGAGAACTCGGCTCAGCACATGCTTTATGTGGTTGTTAGAAAAAATAAGATATTGTAGAGGGACAATAAAAATACTCTCAAGATACTTTCCAAAGATACAAACCCCCTAGAGGCTATTGCTTAAAAATCTTACATTATCTTTGTACTCCTAGTACATCTCATATATGATGAAGTTGGCCTAGTATGCTATCTTCATATTAAAACAATGTAAGTTTAAAATTTCAGACTAAAATTTGTCTATTCCATGTTCTAGATATTCTAGCAATTGAAGTGCCACTGTACACTTTGCGAAAGGTTTTCAGCGGGTTCCACACATTTTTCCACATTCAGAACAACTAGGTTTATGCAAAAACATTCACATTCACCCTGAGCACTCCTTGGTCCTCTCATGCTTTGGCTTTCTGACTTTTACAGAAAGCAGATGAACTTTACAGGCTACACTGAACAGTGGATGGTTGTGATTTTTACTGAACAGGATGTGAGGGAAGTGATTCCCAAATGTGTGAAGACATGGTGGGCTATTTAGACCAAGACTAATACGATTTAATGCTTCCTCCTCTCCTGTCAGTTTTAGTGGTTCATGGAAAAAGAATACCTTTCCCAATCAATTCAGGGACTTCGGTCTGGTCACAACCTTAAATTGGTTTGGTAAATGAAATGTAAAGATTAGAAATGGAGATTTAAAAAGCATCTTGTAGTTACCATGTTTTCCCAATGGATTAAGGAATATTGCTTTATAATCTCCTGAGAGATCTAGGAGAGTGGAATCTGTGTATCTAGACAAAACTGGATCTTGTCCTAGTAGTATTAAAATTGTCTATTCTGTCAGGATTTGTAACTGAAAACGGTGCAGATATGCAATCAACTGTAGACCCTCCTCAAAGAAAAAAAAATATATTTCATTAATTTAGTAGTTAGGCCAATGTAAGAAAACATACAGAATTTGCATATAAGTCACTCATGATTTCCTCCCTAAAATGCTTCAATCCTTTAATATGTCCTTTGTCCTTTCTAACAAACAGTATAGGTCTACACATCAGAATTAAGTGCCTTGCCGACATTTGCTTGATTTAGCTCTGTATGTCTGGTTTTGTTAATGGAGCAGCATAATTGGTATTCTCTTTGGGGTAATTGTCCCCAATTGGAACTGCAGTATGGGGAATGAAGCAACGATTGACTTATTAAATAAATGACACAATATATACAATAATATATATATCTATTTAAGGCCCGTGACTTCCATATTTCCAACCCTCTCACTGTTGATTAAGATGAAATTTATTGTCAGGTTTTCTGCTGGGTCACACACCTCTGAAGACCCTGTTAACAATAAACTTGAAGTCAGGAGATTTATTAATTTATGAAATTACATGTGTATATGTGCATATATTTTAAAAGAAATTAATAAGGACGTGATCTTTCCTAGGATTTCCAGTAGAGCTGTATGGCTGTGTAGAAAGTGTGACATCCAACCTACGTTTTATCCATTAAAATATTCAGCACCTCACTGCAGTGATTCTTATCTTAAAATATTTGTTTTCCTTTCTTTTGCAACTAATATAATTGAGCCAGCAGCTGCGTAACTTTATCCATGAATTGGGAACTGCCTGCAGAGGGCATGTACAAGAAAAGGGTTCTGCTGGATTTCCTGAACGTGTAATGAGCTCATGCTGGCAACAGACTCTTGAGCAGCTTTGTGCGTAGCTAGATAGATGAATTTGAATCACAGTGAAGAGTAAATGACAGTGATGAGGCTGTATCAACGTTTGGTTCAGGGAAGTATGCCTCTTTATCAGGATACAAGATGTGGTTTATGCTGAGTGTACTTTATGAGGTTACATGACAGTAAGCAACGTTATTATTGGTCATGGAAGCTATTCAGACTGTGTCAAAAGATATCAAAATGTAAATTCAGCTAGGCTAATAAGGCAAATAGACCCATCCAAAAATTCTGAGTTTGACTTAAACCTTTATCTAAGTCAGTCCTAAATCATGGAGTTCAGTCTTCATGACTTGTAAAGAAAGAGTATTTCCTTGAGAAATTTGTGCTAGTTTTTTCTAACTTTGTTAGGAGTATTGCAAGTCAGTCTCCTTAAATTTGTTGATACTGTTGAAGGAACCCAAAAAATCAAGTAGAGACAGGAAAATTTTGCAAGAATGAACAGCAATTAGCTAACAGAGTGAACAAAATTAATTTATTCACTGTTATATTCAGCTACTATTTATTTTTCAGTTTCTAAAACCAGCTCATAGTTGGGCCATGCTTCAGCCTTTCCTCTACCTGAACCAGACTGTGCAGTGTAAGAAGATAATGTATTGGCAATCCCTCTTTGTAACAACCATAGTAAGTGATGGGTGAATTTTGCATCTCTCTCTCTCAAAAAAAAAAAAAAAAAAAATAAAAATTTCTAGTACCACTTTGAACTTGTTTTAAAAAGTGTTATTCAGGGATGTGTGCTGGAGCAGTGCTTAGCTAAAAGTTCTTGCTGTGCAGTTTCTTATATCTGGTCAATAACCAGAAATGTGCAGATATATTAACTACATGGTTTTCAAGATGCCAAGTAATGTGAACATTAATTCAGAAGTCACTTCCTAATAATTTACCAAAAAAACCCAGATTCTTATTGCTAATGTTAGCTGAGCCTAGGGAACTGGAGGACCAGGAGGATGTCAGCAGCTGCACCTTCAGCTAGACAAGTCTACTGACCAGCAGCAGATTCATTCATACCAGCCCCATTATCCCCCTTCACTATTGTTTCCTATGCTTGTTACACCACAATGCTTTTGATTCTTCCCTTTCTCCACCTTTGGCCTTTGCCCTTAAAAACATCCCATAGCAAATCTTTAGGAATCCCTAAATTCAGATTAGCGAATTGCAACTTGAAGCTAAAAAATACTTTGATTTGATTTCTGAATCTGCTGGTCTATGAATTCTAATAATGCCCTGTAACACTTTATTTTAAAATTTATTCTAAGTTCTTTAGTCGTTCATTCTTAGAGTTTTTTGCTTTCAGCTGTGTTTCTGCATTGGCTGAACCCTGAACTGAATTAAAATAGTGCGCTTAAACAGAAGCAGAATTTGCTAGCGTTTTGCAGTGCCTGTTAGTTGCCTGCTACGACTGATTTGATAGCCTACCTCATGGCATGTGGAAGTAAACGTTCTCTTATCTATATTAGTTTGCTGTGTCAATGGCATGTAAGTTTGTTACATTCTGGTTGTCTCCTGAAGCTGTTAAGGTGGATTTTAGAAGTTTTTTTTCTTTTAATAATTTTATACAGAATCTTAGTCAAACAGTAGTGGGGTTTTTTTTCCTTTATAATGACACCAAATTGCTAGTTTACTTATGTGCAACTTTGCAGTCTTTGAAATGTTTCTTCTGTAGTAAGTTGTAGACATACCTGTGTGTACATGTAGTGTGTGTGTGTCTTTTAGGCTGTCTGGATGAAAAAATACTGAATAATTGAAGGAGTTCAGAAAACTATTTTACCTAATTAGTGATGGTTCATTGAGCGATAGTAGCCTTGATGTGTACAAGCTAAAACAAGATGACTGAATGCTTCGGTCAAGTATTTTTGAGAAGGAGGAGGAGAGAGTGTAAGAATATATACTGAATGCATATGCATGTCTAATGTATCAAATGCTATAGATACAAATACCATTGCTTTACAAATACTTGTGTCTCAGGTGTGTGACTAGCCTTCCCTCCTGCTTCAAAATTCATTTGGTTAGGTGTACATGCCTGTAGGAGTGTTGTGCTTTGGTCCAAAGTGGCATTGCTTTATCCAGCTGTGGATTTTTAAACTTGAAAGAGCAATTTGGAAATCATATTGGCACCTCTCAATGGAATTGTCAGAACAGCCATGGTTGGGGAATTATAACACTGAGAATTAGGCATGGATTTGTTGACTAGCACTTTTCTGGTATGTTTTGGCATTTTCCCGTAGTATTTTGTGGCTGAAGAATTGCAGGTGGTCACTATTTGGACTTTATTTCTGATCTGCAACTTCAAGGGGTTTATAAAGAAGTAGTTGTGTGCCAGCTGAAAGGAACTCTTAGCCATGACATTTGTCATTCCAGCCTTAATAAAGGGAGTTAGGCAGTTACAGGTTCAAACAAGTGGATTTATTATGTTAGTCTTATAGTAGCAGCACTTTAAGAATGCGTTAAGCAGCAAGGAACCACTAAGATTTTCATAGCGAATCTGCAAATGTATTTCAAACTGAATTTATTAAAGTTTGCATTGTTCTGTATGGATCCTTCGGTTACGAGATGCTGGATCCTTACAAGATGAGAGACAGACAGATCTATTTTGCATCTGTATTGTATGTGTCTCCATTATATACTGATGTATGTTGAAATACTTTCAGGGGGCAGATGCTGGATTCATAGATCTGTGTCCAGATGTTTGAACATTAACCTTAATTATATAACTATCATTTTCTTAATAAACACAGTTCATACAAAATAAGAAATATTCAGCTGTAAACAGAATTGTCTGTAGTCTGTGATTTGATTTGCTTTTACTTGACATCATTTTATTTTAGAAATGCACTTCTCTTTTTAAATATGTTTGAGTGTAAATAGTTGATATATCCTGTGAATCATGATGACAGAGTCAGAACACCATATTTTTGTGGGTCTGACGGTCACCTTTCTGCTGCCTAACTCTTATTTCAGCAGTCAGTTTATACCTTAAGCATTAAGATTAATTAGCACAAGCTAAATTACAGTTTTATTTACATTTGGGTATTTCACAGCATTTTCTTTTTCTTCTCCTGTGTTACTCACCTCTCCCCAAGTTTCCTGCTTCTTATAGACATGGATATTTACAGTGGATTATGCGTGTGTAGATAGCATAAAGGAATACCAAATGATCATAAATAGTTCTTGCAACTTGATAGAGTTTAATACATGGGTGAGGCAATGTTTTAAGCCCCTGAAAATGAATTGAGTTGTAGTAGCATCAGATTATTTCCATGTTGTGATGATGATTGATACATGTATTTCTCAGCAAGATGACTCAGTCAGTGTGAAAACTTAGCGGTCTTCTGAACTTAATGAAAGAAATGTTAAATTGCAGTAGAAGACTAAGAAAGAACTCCCATTTCTAAACCTGAATCAGGGGTCATTATATGAGATTAAGTGTCCGCCTTTCTTGGTTTCCGTTTTATTGGATATTGAATGTATGTCTGTCCAGAATGGAAGCATTTCAAGGCCTGTGTTCTTTAGTCCGTGCATAATGACTTGATACTGTGCATCAAACAGATGAATTTAAGTTAAACTACAGTTGCTGTATTCTTAACACCTATATAGCAGCATGGGTGTTTCTGCACAGGAATGGCAAATTGTATTTCTAATTTAGTTAAGCTCAGAACAGAATTTTGGTGTTGTATCCCAGGTATTGAACATACTTATAATTTCAAATTCTGATTTTAGTTATAATGATCATAGTACTGTCTTAAATTCAGTGGTTCTCAACCAGACTAGGACTTTTTAAACCTGCCTGTTCTATAGCAGAGCTCTCCCAGCATCTAGTTTTAGCCTGTTTTCCTAAATAACTTCCTTTTTTAGATTGTGTTAGATTCAGAAGAGCTGTGAGTTCTCTGGGAAATGGGGATGTGTCCTGTTCTTTATTAAGGCAACATTTGCTAAATCCACAAAAAAGGGTAATGAACAGCATCCAACACAAAAGATTCCTGCTGAGAGCACTTTGTTACAGAACAAAAATACCTGTCAGAACTAATGATTCCTTATAAATACCAGGTTTTGTAGTTTTGACATGTGCAGGGAGACATTTAGAATCTTTGTTTATTAGCACATTTTATTTAACAGATAGTCTATTTCTATACTGCTATATATGTCAATTCAGTCAGAATTAATTTTTCCAGTGATGGAGCAGGGCAAAACTAGCTATTTCAAACCATTTCGATATCTTTCTTTCACAACCTTTGGACATTTTGTTGATGAAAACATACATTTTTGCAGTTTTGAAGACTTGATGTTGTATTTCATGAACTTTCAAGGTGATGCTTGAAACTAATTTTGTTGAAGTTAAGGTTGCTTAATACTTTGTGAGAGTTAAAACAGTCTCAAGTGGGCATGAATGCACAACAGAAAACTGGAATTAAAGTACAGGGAAAGCAAATTATTTTTAAGTGTCACATTTCTAGTTTTAGATCTCAGTACAAATGTCCAGATGATTGCACAGATCCCCGAAGAACTGTGTGCCACCCTAAATATTGAAAACCATTTTTTGTAAATGAAGAGAGATTTACACTTTGGGGTTGCTCTTTCTTTTTAACTTTCTTTTTTCCACATTGCTTTGAGCAGCTGTTTTCAATGCTCATCATAGTTATGTTTATATTGGGTGCAGCTGAAACCCATTTAAAAACAATAATTAAACAATTAAAGTTAGTTCGGGTTTCCAGTGACTTAGATGCATAGAATCAGTGAAGTTGTTGAGAGTGGTTTTCCCCACACTGGTGCAGCCTTTGAAGTAGCACAGCAAGCTTGTGATTTACTCAGTACTGGTTTTCCTTCCTCTCTCCTTACAGAAATCTGGATGTAGGAGAAAACTGAACGATTTCTCAGTGGTTTTGTTTAATTGGTAGGTTTCAAGGTATCTGTTATGCTGAGATGCAGGAAATTCAGTCTCTCATCTGTAGATACAGATTTAGATAAATATATCTAAACTAGAATAAGAATTTTACGTAAAGTAATCCTTTTCAAAAGAAAATGCAGCTAAAGTAGTTTTGATCAGTGGATGGTGAGCCAAATTCTGCCCATGGATATATCTTCGGAAGCTCCTCTAACTTCTAGTTTGCAGTTCAGTGAGACTAGAACTTGGTTTTAAATAATTAGGAAGGGCAGAAATCTCTGACATCTGGTGTCAAGAGTAAGGGAAAATCTTTCTGAAGATGAATTCCCCAAACTGAAATCACCATCTCAACATTGTTTTAATCAAAGCATTTATTATTTTAAGCTGCAGGCTGAAGTTATCTGTCTTTGACTGCCAGAAACATGAATCTATCTGAACTTGTGGCCTCTTACCATGTGTGCTTGTGTCATCCAAACTTCATCAGATGTTTCTGAAATGTGTTAAGAGTTTGTGTAAAACTTGGTGTCCTTAATTTCATTATTTCCTATGAAGACTAGTATTTCCAGAAGTTTTCCAAGCTGGTTCACAACTGACACCCAGCTAGCGATGACTCTGCATTCTAACAAATGGCTGTGGTTCTTGTGTACTTTAAAAGAAATTTAAGCCATTCAGGCAAGATTGAATTGAAAGACAAAAAGTCTTGTGTTTGGAAAGGCTTTTCTTTTTTTTTTTTTTTTCTTTTTTTTTTTTTTAATGTAATATGATCTCTTCTGTTAGCTTTTTGAAATGAAGCAGTTGAACCTTTTATTGGAGATGGCACAAAAAAGTTTGAACTGGAGTTAAGGTGGAGAGAGATTCTTTCCTGGGAAGATTTAAAAAATATTTTGCAAAGGTTCATTTTTCCTGGGAGAAAATGCATAGGGGTTAAAAAAAGTGTAAATGTCAGAAAGTCTGGAAAATACAATTTGTTTCTGAGATTAATTTATTTGAATAAGAAAATCACTCAAAACGTTCCTCTGCTTCTGTGTGCAACATTATTTCTAGTGTAACAGTACCCAGAGATTGCAGTCAAAGTCACAGTCCTTTGTGGGTTTTACACAAATATTAGTCCCTTGCTCTTAAATGTTAGCAATAACTTTATTTTCATAAAGAGTATTCAAAACTGCCAAAGCACTTGATAGTTAAATCTTCTAATAAGTCTCTGGGAAAAGTATGTAAACCTAATTGCAAAATAAGCCAGTAACCAATGTGGAGACCCTTAAGCATGTCTGACATTGTGGTGTTTCCTGCAAACAAGACAGTCATGCAAATCTTGAAAGATTTCATATTAGTCTATCGCAGTATGTGCTCCTAGGTGATCAATACATTTGGTTATTCTTTTTACAGTAGGTCAGCTCTTTATGGAGAAACTGCTTACAGCAGGAAAACAAAGGTATATAGCCTGAAACAGAATACAGAAAATATTGTAGGAAAAGTTCTTCCGGCTCCTGTCAGAACAGTGTTATCTCTGTTTGTATTTTTCAGGCTTTGCTCTCTTATTTCTTTACCTGTTTTACTTTTCTGTTTTGCCATCACATCTTCTTCTTCATCTGGGTTTTCGTTTCCTTTCACTTTCCAAGTAACGTGTGCGTTGAAATGTTACATGTATGTCCTGCCATGTTCACCTATTTGTTGTCTCACAGTAAAAAAAGAATTGCTAAATACTTTGTGCATGGTGTATTATTTTTCCCAATTGCTAGAATATTTCTGAATGATTGGTGAATAAACCTTAAAGCAAACATACTTAAAGATCACAAAGATTGGATAAGGTGTCAAGCATTCACTGAATATTGGATATTTTCTTATTAATTATAGGTTAATCCTTTTCTCAAATAAATAGTATGTCTGTACTAATTGCTGCTTTCTTCTTCTACAGATGCTGAGCCACGGTATTTGGTTTCAGTAAGATCAGCACGCGTTTCAAATAACAAGAAATCTTGTTCAGGTATTTTACCATTACTGCATCTCTTTCTTAAACTAGTTAAAGGAAGAAAGAATCTTTTACTGGTTTTGTCTGAAAAGGTATTTGTAACTGTAGGTGTCTGACTGGGATGCACAGATTCCATACTTGGGGAGGTGAAATGTAGGACAGTATTTCCTAGTCAGTAGTCACACATGATGTTCAAAACATGAAGTAGTACCTAAAGATTGTTCCTGTAAAAAGTTCTTAGAAATGAGAATTGAAATTTAGAATACTGATTCCTGATGTTTAAAAAGGTCACAAGTGCAGGCAAAAAAAGTAAAAAGTTTTGAAATACAATGATCTGGTGTATTGAAGTTACTTTTCCCAAACTATCAGTAAGGATTCCTTCATCCATGGACATGTTAATGCTCTTTCTTTCTCATTGGAAAATGGTAACTTGTGTGTGTATGTGTATGTGTGTGTATATATCTATATCTATAAATATATATATCTGTAAATCACTACTACTACTAAGTTTGCTGATGCAAGGAGTTAAGGAACAAGGAATGTTTCTAGCTTAAACTATACATAGCAGAGCAGAAATCCGAATTTGATTCCCATCTATTCCAAAGACTTCCTATATGACCTTAATCATATCATTAACATTGTTAGTTTTTAATTCCTTACTTTAATATGGAGATGACTGTCAGGATCACTGGACTGTTGCAAAGAATAAACTGATAATATATTTCTATATATTTATAGTTTGAGACAAACTTTTTAGTAGGGCCTGTTGTGATAGGAGAAGGGGTAATGGTTTTAGACTAAAAGAGCGTAGATTTAGACTGGGTATAAGGAAGACATTTTTTATAATGAGGGTGGCAAAGCACTGGCACAGGTTGCCCAGAGAGGTGGTAGATGCCCCATCCCTAGAAACATTCAAGGTCAGGCTGGACGGGGCTCTGAGCTACTTGCTCTAGTTGGAGATGGCCCTGCTCTCTGCAGGGGGAGTTGGACAAGGTGACCTGTAAAGGTCCCTTCTGACTCAAACTATTTTGTGATTCTATGATCCTATGATCTTTGTATGAGGGTTTTTTTCTAATTCCTGGTAACTGCTTGGGATTAATTTCTTCTTGCTCTTTGCCAGATGTAAAACAGTATACCTGGAAGGATTTTGAAGAGTGATGTACCTTTCAGATGCAACGTGTGTGTGTCTGTGTCTCTGTGTGTGTGTGTGTGTACAGAAACACAAAACCAAAAAAAGCCCAATGTATTATTTGGGCATTATCAATTTTTTTCTATATAAAGTCTACAGAAACTGATTGTGTAACAAGATTCAGATAATTGACTTTTCAGACCAGCAGACATGTGTAAGAACAGCTGTTGGTTTAATGCTAGCTAGATATATGGCAAGTTGTTTTAGTAAGAACAGTTAAACTGGACAAATTGCCAAGAATCATGGTAGAGTCTGAGTTGCTGCAATTTTAAGTGTACTACTTTACATTTAGTTACTTAGTTACATTTCTAGAAGAGACACTGTAGTTCAAACTGGGATTAATACAGAGGAGTTGTATGGTATATATTCATATAGGTCAACATAGATGATCACCAAGGTAATTCCTGGTTTTACAGCAGATAAATCATTACATTCTGTAACTGGGAACTAGTGGCATAATAAGAGTCATAATCAAAACCATACATAGGTCCTCTCAAAACCCAGCATGATTTCAAGTTATATGAGAAGTTGTTTTTTCTTTTCCTTAAAACTGACATATTTTCCATGTTTCATCAAAAAGTGATCAAGAAAGGGATTTTGCTCTAGATAGCAGATTTGCCAGTTAGTTTGGGGAATGACCAAGCTGTTTAAGTTTTTCTTTAAAAATTGGGAAAGAGTATAGGAATTGGGCCAGAAAACAAGAAAATTATTTGGACATTTCCTCTTGTGGAAGCGTGGTATGTTCCACAGTATTTCAAAGCATGTGATACTTCCTCTTAAGGATAGACAGTGGTTTTGTTTGTTTGTGAGTTTTTTGTGACACCATATTCATCATCAATACAAAGTAAAAACCCACATGGTTAACATTCCTAAATGCACATGTGCATTTGTTGAAAGTACAAATCACACTTTCGCTGGGGCTTGTTAAGTAAAGAGATATTAGGGTTCAAAAAGCATGAAAAGAAAGTCAGATCTGTTTTGCAACAGTGAAAAATATAACACTTAGATCAGCTGTTTATAAACTTTTAGGGAATTTGTGGTCACCTGTACGTTTTGAGGAGGTACAGATCCTTTAGATTTTTGAAATATGTAATGTGATGTAAAAAATATATGAACTTCCTTTAATTAATCATCTTTCAAACACCAAAGTTTCTCCCTGGGCTTGTACCAGTCCACAAAATACAGGTTCAAAATAGTTGCTCTAGATCATGTCTTCATTTCCAACTATTAGTTTTTAAACTTTCTTTAAAGAAAGTTCTTTTTCCACATGGAAGTTGTGCTACTTCATTCAGAGCAAAGCTAAAGTTATGTATCATGCAAAAGCTGAATGTTTTCAATGTAGTAGGTGATACAGACTCCAACTTAGATCTGCCTACAGTTAAAAGCAAAAGAATTTGTATGGGTTTTATTTTACTCTTGACCAAGAATGCTATAGAAAGTATGAATTATCTATGGACATAATTGCAGTCTTACTAAGAATCCTGCAAAGAAGTTACTATTTCTGTCACGCAAAGGGAGACTTCCTAATGTTCTGAACTCTGTGTAACACCTTCTGTGATGCAGTCCAAGACAGCCAGAGCTTTGAAGTTAAGCTGCATATAGCTTATTCTTAAACTAAGCATAACAAAACCACCTACTGTTCAATTTCAAAAACTAGGCTTAACTGGAACATTGGCTGAAAAAGAGCAATAGTGAAAAATTGTAGTAAGACAAAACTGAAACAAAGTTTAGTAAACAAATCTACCTCCAACCAGCCAAATAATAGGAAGTATTCCTTTAGGTTTACCCTGGATCTGCAAGACTGGAAGTGAAGTCTTCCAGTTTCTTCCTAGGTTGAAATATATGCCATGCAAGTCCAGAGAGGACCTAAAAAATAGTCTTTTTTGAGGACTGTGTGTCTGATACTTGCTTTCTAAAACAGTCTTCTAATCTGTGCTTCTGCTGTATCCTTGCTTCCTTTATGCCAACTTTGTTCTGCACTTCTTTCCTGTGTTCATGCTCAGTTGGCTTCAGAGAAGCAGTCTCTCTTCCTTGCAGATGTTTCACTTGCCTCAACAAGAAGCCAACAAACAGTTCACAGGCACTGTCTCTGTCCCCTTTTGTAAATCATACGTTAGAAATAGTGACTGTGGAAAGAGAGAGAAGCATTCTACCTTTCCCTTCAAGTTTAGAAGAGATGTAGGTTTTCATTTACTTTATTATCCAACTGCAAAAACTTTCCCTTACATAATGCAGGAGAGAGAAACTAATTTCTAATTGCAATTATATGTTTCTTATGTAGGTCGGACCAAGACTCAAAAGCCTCTGCAGCTGGTAGTGGGCACTCTCACACCAACCTCTGTGTTCCTTTCTTGGGGCATCCTAGTCAACCCTCAACATGACTGGACAGCAACAAGTAACTGTGCTAGCGACAGGTAACGTAACAGGAAACCATTTTTGATGATGATAATGATTTAATTCAGTGTAGTTATTTGGTGTGGCTGAAATAAGTTTGACAGTGGAAACTGAAAAGTTGGAATCAATAGTTCTGAATGTGAAGTAGGTTTTCTCATTTACCTAAATTAGTGCTTCGCAAGTATTTACTTGTCTTGAGTGCAAATTTAGTCAGACATCTACCTGCTGAACTACAAATCTTGCTATTTCACACTAGATCCTTTATTCTTCTTAAACCAACAGCCTTGGCTCTACTTTCATTTTTTTTTAATACATCTTTGCATTATTGAGAACACTTTTTTTTTCCCTTATCTAATTTTTGACTAATTTGTAGCTGTCTAATTTAGACTTGAATCTGCTTACTTTGGTGTTAATATTAAAACTCCCATTGATACTCCATTGATACTATTAAACTGGATGTCAAAACACGGATTATATTAAAAAAAACCATCCCATGTAGCCAATATGATCTTTTTCTACTAACCCTTTTCAAGCGTCAAAAATTTCTCGTGAACAAATTTGGATCTTCATCACCAACCAGAATTTAAAACACTATTGAAAAACAACATTAATGGCTATTAGGAATGTGTTATGGAATATTAGGAAATGTCCAAGCATGAAATTTTATTGGATTTTTTTCAGTAGAAAGAAAAGTTGGTTTAGGGTTAAATTTTTCTCTCTCAATCAAGAAAGAAGCAAATAGTTTCCTACAGTTAGAAACTGAAGAAACAAGCTGATCACGGAGGAGCCTGTAATGTGTTCTCCTCACATAATAATTTTAGCACTGTTTTTACCATGGAACTTACCTTCCCTATGTGCTGTGTCAGCAGCAACGTTACAGCACCCATTGTGCAGTGGGGAGGAAGAACACTTCAGAAGAAGCCTGTATGTTGTGTTAATCTACCTGGAGATTCAAGGCATATGGTATCCACCACAATGCCTTCATCACCTTCAGGTTTTCTCCTCAGTAACTGAATATTCTTGTTGGACATTCATTGACTCAAAGTTTGAACAAACTCTTAAACATAGTATGTAATGTTTTCTACTTAGTGCAGTGCTACTGGTGTCTTTCTATGTTTAGAATATATTATATATGTTTGCTATTCTAGTGTGAGAGATTTGCTTTTACCGTGTCTTTGTGTCAACTAATGGTATGCATCTCCCCAAATTCTTGTTCTGTAGTTAAGTGTTGTTTAGTCCAGTTAGCAGATTCCTCTCAGATGTTTACTTCTAATGTGACTCCATTGTAGGGAAATGTTGTCAGGCTGTACTAAAGTACCCTCTATGTATTTCCCTTTTGCTCCCATAAGAGGACTTGCCTATGAGAATTGAATTGGTCAGTTTGTTTGAATATCTCCCTAGACTTCAGCTCTGAAGGTACATTGACACTCATGAGTAGTTAGCGTAAAAACACTTAAATTATAAATGACCATATCAAAGTATGGGTATATACCCATAAGCAGATTTCTGTTTTGCAATCAAGCATAGGAGTGAAGGGAAAAAAAAAATCACTTAAGTGCTGCTTTTTATTTTGTTTACCTTTACTGGACCAAAATGCTTGTGATTTGTCTAAATGATGAGAACAGTTTTCCACATGACCATAGCGTGTATTTATGTAATTCCAAGCAGAGATTGGATTCAAATATATTTTAAGTCAGTGTATAGAAGAAAAATTATTAATTTGTGATGATGATTAAGTAATTGATAATGTATGAAGAGAAAATATTAGGAAGTAGCCTGTCCTTAGCAAGTTAGCATTGTGTTAAAAGTACAAGACTTAAAATCAGGTAACAGATTCATCAACTTTTCTATGTACTGCAGGGATAGTCTACTTCACTTGATCCTTTTTCATCTGGCATATTCTCCTTACTTTGACATGTTGAAATGTACTGTTAATCATCCTCAAGATTGTTGTGTAGTTACTAACCTCTAATCTTTGACCTTGGCAGTATTGTGGCAATTATGACCTTTTCACTCCGTTCTGCCGGTTAATATTCCACCAAGTTTTAGATATGTAACTCTGTATGACCTGAAATGGAGTCACTGTTCTCAGCCTCAGATTTTGCCATTCCCAAATGGATGTTGGACTTTGTACAAATGTTGCATAATACAAGTGAGTTGAATATGTTACTGCCTCAGAAGATGAAAACCATTGGAACAGCGTGGATCTGTTGGCCAAGATTTTCTTTAGTGCGAGTCTGACCTTGGTGGGATAGTCCTTAGAGGATCTGGTTTTGTGAGCAAATGAGTTTTGAATAAGAAGTGCTGTGTTCTCAAAGAGCATTGGTATCTTTTATTGCTTCAGTGAAGTTATTGCTTGCTTATTGAGGGCACATACTGTTTTTCTGTATGTACAAAGTGATTTTTAAGAAACTCCAATGAAGAAAAAGTTCCCATGCCATTTTTTGACAAACCATTCTTTGGTTGCTTAACTCTCTAGAGATTAAGAGCATAAGCCAATAGAGTGCTATCTATTTCCTGCAAGATAATCCCAAACCCTAATTCCATGTAGAAGCAATGGTAATCACTGCCATTTCTGTGGACCAAAGTTCTTTGCAAGGTCAAATTTTAAAGCCTCTTTGAAGTGCCTATCATCTCTGGTCAGAGCCTTAGCGCTAGAATGCAAAACAAAACAAAGCAAAAAGACCCAAACCAAAAAACTCAAGCGATTGGTTGTATGCAACTGATGAAAACTGCTTAACACCAGAAGGGTTCCACCAACAATGTCGAGTTCGCTTTCTCAGCATCTTCTGTTTTCTGACACTAGTTTGAGGTAGTTGGTGAGGGAGGATGGCAGAGTCATCATAACCTGCTGCACAGTCAAGTTCAGTTCCTCTTTTTATGTTTCCAAGAGAGTAGAGACTTGTTTCCTCTCTGCCCTCTCTGCCTTTCAGTGTTCAACCAACCATTAGTGGGCAGAGCTGTCATAACAAACTTACTGGGCCTATGTTTACTGTCCGGTTAGGTCTGAAAAAGAGAGTATAGACTATTGTAGAGAGTACAGATATTTTTTTTATGCCTTTGGTTAGAACAACTCCACAGAACCCAGAATGGGGCAGAGAGTCGAAAAAGGCGGAGTTTGACCTTCAGTTCTTTAGGAAGGGCATTTGGGGGAAGGAGTAGAAAATGTTGCAAGACAAAAACAGGGTTTGTAGATAGAATACTATATTTTACTCTATCGAGTGGATTGTGTAGAAAAACAAACACACTTTCAAATACATGTAAAATAGAAATTCAAAACCTGAAGGTATGAGTGTTTTAATGAAAAATATCTAAGTTAAGAACTTTGACAAATTCACATTTATAATGTTTAATCTTTTCTGCCCATAATTTAGATGTCCTCATGTCATATTTGAAAGTAGTACAGATTTTGTTTTACTTAATTTGTATCTGATGCTCTAAAAAAAAAGAGAAAAAAATAGAGAGGGAAAAGAATCCATGCTTACTCTTTATGCTGTACAGCACATAGAAATAGGGATTTTAAAATCCTAAATTCAGAAAGATATGTACATGCATCTCCTTTTGTGCCGATCTACAAATGTGTGTCACAATGCAGCTGCCAACTTAATCATACTTTGTGTTGCAAATGTCATAGAAAATGTGGTTTAAACTTAACAGAATTCCTGTGCTGGTTTATCCCTGGCCGGCAACCAAGCACCACGCAGCCATCCGCTCACTCCCCCTCACCCAGAGTAATGGGGAGGAGGATCGGAAAAGAATGTAAAAGTCAAGGGTTGAGATAAGAACAGTTTAATAGGTAAAGCAAAAGCTGCGCACACAAGCAAAGCAAAGGAAGAAATTCGTTCACTACTTCCCATGGCAGGCAGGTGTTCGGCCATCCCCAGGAAAGCCGGGCTCCATCACGCGTAAAGGTTACTCGGGAAGACAAACACCATAATGCCAAATGTCCCCCACCCTCCTTCTTCTTCCCCCAGTTTATATACTCAGCATGACGTCATATGGTATGGAATACCTCTTTGGGTAGCTTAGGTCACCTGT
>JAVJGI010000014.1:121672784-121774257 GCA_035590275.1 Ibycter americanus
CACATCACAGCCAAAACACAGCACAGCACCAACTACTAAGAAGAAAATTAACTCCATCCCAGCTGAAACCAGGACAATTCCTTAAGAAAAACATACTGCAGCAAATAAACATTTTGAGTTTCAGATGCTTTTGACTTACTTCTGTGGAAGTATATGCTAAAAGCTTCTTCAAACATGGAAAGATTTGTTGGTGGTCAGCCTCTCATTCTTCACAACCTCTAACGCTTCAATTCATTTCAGTAGTTCTACTAAATAGAAGTGAAAAAAGTGAATGTTAGTGATCGTGTAAATGTTAAAACTAATTAGAAAGCACTTTGCAAACTTAACTAGTAGCCATCAGCAATGGTAATTCTTTCCATCCTTTTATATATGTCAGTGTCTCTTACTTTAAAGTAAACTTGGCAATAAAAAGGAAACAATATAATCAACTTCATGTGCTGATTTGTGAAACTCAGTATCTGGAAAATCATAGCTCAAACCATTTATTTTATTACTTTCTAACACTAAATGGATGCTGTGCTTTTAATGAAGTCTTAACTATAAACAAATAAATATATGTGTATGTTAACTGTCTTTTTTTAAAGGTCTGATTACATTCCTATGCACTAAAGTGAAATAAGTTTTATAATCTTTTATCTATGGCAACACAAAATCACAGAGCAGGAATGTTCTTATGTCTCCACGGCTTAATTGTTCAGTGTTGTGTGTGACCAAAATAGTAATGATTAAATTGTTTGGTGCTTTGGTTTGGATCTGGTTCCAAGTAAACCCATGATATTTATACAAACTGACCTAGTCTGAAATCTCCTAAAACCATCTGCCTTATAAGATTTCCAGTTTCTAATTGTTTGTGCCCAAATATTTGACTGTACGAGCATTTTCTGGTAATCTGGCTAAAAAGAGATTTGGTTAACAATTGCAAAAATAGCACTGGAATTCTTGGCAAGACAGTGTCATTCATACTGATATATGAAAACTTAACGTTTTGCCTATCCATCCTAGAATTTTGCTTCTCTTGGCAACCAGCAAGATTTCCTTAATTTCAAAACCAAAAACCCTGTGGGTTGCTTCTTTAAAATGGTGATCATAATTTTATTTCTTGCGTAATAAAAAGGCTAGCTCTAAGCTGAGAAAGAAAAGGTTTCACTGCCTTGCATTGTAGAGTTTAAAAAAGCCAACCCTATGTAAACTGAACATAGAAAGGATAGAAACATCCTTTTGCATCGGGCTCATAGTCTTTTACATAGATTTTGCAGGTATCATAATCACTATAGTGGTTGCCCTATGGATTAATATTGTACTCTTGTGGCTTCCTTTAAATTACGAGATTGGTTTTGCTTCTTTTATTTCTGCCATTATTTCATGTCTTATGTGCATCATAGGTGGAGGCAAGTGAAATCAGAATACTGTAAAAGAATACTTAAAGCTTGTTAATGTAGAGAGAGCTTCAAGAATGCAAACATTAAATGTGACACTATTTCTTTACCGTGGTCAGGTTTTTTTTTGGGGGGGGCTTTACTGCAGCAATTAACTCTGTGTAGAATGGTACACCTCACCTGCTCATGTCACCTTCTATTTACATTGTTGGCATTTATTATGCTTTCAGTTGTCTAGTAAAAAAGGAGGAGGTAAAATTTCTCTACAGCCCCCCATGGTGGTTTGCTTGGAGGTGCCTTCTAATGAGTGAAACATTGCCTGTTAGTGAGACAGGGAGAGAGATTAATTTTTACGGAGCTTAACAAAAGGGCTCTAATGTTTTATAGTGCACTAGCTGGAAAAGAAGCAAAGTGAACCCTGAAATCTTTTGATTAGTATTGGCTGTAAATAGGAATGCAAGTGCTATTCAATAAACATTGTTCTGATAAAATGTACCCTTTTCAGGTCTCTCACCAAAACAAAGAATCAAAAATAAAAGCAGTGAAATACTGCCAGATCTTTGTACATGCTGAGAATCTAGATTAAAATAAATTCTCACCCAGTGTAACTGGGTGTGCCACCTGCTTGCTGAAAGGTCAAACTAGCATTCACAGCTGTGGGTAGCATTCCTGGGACTGTTTCAATTATACTTTACTTGAATAGTGTATTACTTTCATATCAGCTCTCAGGGCCCTGCAGTGTTCAATCAGTTTTTCATATTCTTACCTCACAGAAATAACGGGAAGTATTCTATCTGAGAAATAGTGTAATCTACCTTTCCCCTCTATGTGACTGTGGCTGTGCTCCATTTCAGCCTGCCTTCTATCATTTTTTGCAGTAATCTATGGAGAGGTTTTCTCTTAATGTTTGCAGTCCAGGAGAAGCAGTTCTGCAGCTTCTGATACACATAGCCCTAGGCCAGCTGCGCAAATTTTGTGCGTCTATGTCACTGCCACAAGGGGATTGATACATGAGTTGTGACTAGATTTTATTGCTTTCTCGTGTCTTCAATTTTATGTGTGGATGGCTTGATGTTGTATTTTTTTTCTGAAAGGAAGGTTTGAAAAGGAGAAATGACAACAAAATTTAATCAGTAGAATATTCTCAGGCAGGCACTGAAGTTACACTTTATTTGGCAGCTTATTGGTCTGGTTTTAGCAATTAATTGTTCTTTGATGACAAAACTTGCCATTTCTGAATTCATACTCTATAAACAAAAGATTGCATTTTCCCCAAACTGCATGTTGTTTACAATTTGGATAATTTTTATACTCAAATGATTGTGACTTGCAAATTGTTAAATGGAACTTCATTTTGGTTGCTTTTTATTGAAATGATTGAGGAAATTCTGTCATCACAGTCAGTGTTTTTAGTACTTGCTGTGGCAAGTTTCCACTGAAGTAATTACACCCTTGGTGAAGTTTTTACAGGCTTTGGAAATCTTGGACTTGAGAGCACATATGTTCTATACTATATGTTTCTAATGGCATAGTTTGGCGCAACTATGACAATTTTCTTGTCAGATGTTTTTTCATAGTCTTGAATTTTAGTGAAAGATGTTTTTTGACGTGCAAGTGTTCTCTGGATTTTAAGTCATGTTAGGGAGAAGGAATTTGCAGGTGTGGAGACAGTATTCAAAACCAGAACATTTTCTATAGTAGAAGCAAGTGGGAGCAGCCATGTAAAAGCCTATTAATAAGAATAAGTTTTTGGTGGGGTTTTTTTCTCCTCATTTCTGATGCAGCTATTAATTTAGACTGTTCAGTAACTGAAATGAATCATTATACTGTTTTCTTTCCATCACATATGATCACTTTATTTCTACTCCATTCAACTAAAACAGATAGGAAAACATAAGGATGAAGATAGTCCCAGATAACAAGTGACAGGACAAGAGGAAACTGCCTCAAGTTGCGCCAAGGGAGGTTTAGATCAGATATTAGGAAAAATTTCTTCACTGAAAGGGTGATCATTGGAACAGGCTGCCCAGGGAGGTGGTAGAATCACCATCCCTGGAGGTGTTTAAAACACCACATAGTTGCGATGCTTAGGAACATGGTTTAGGGATGGACTTGGCAGTGCTGGGTTAACGGTTGGACTTGATGATCTCAAAGGTCTTTTCCAACCTAAATGATTCTATGAAAACAAATGAAATTTCCTCTTTTAGGCAAGCTGGGAAGAAGGTGACTACTTCTACTTGTGATTCACATTTTGATCGTAGATCTATCTATACCTATTCAAAATCCCTTACCAAGAGGCTTTATGGGGTCCAGCAAGATGAATTTGTGTTGCAGATAGGATTTGTTTATTACTGTCACATCCTTTGCAAGACAGTGACAGAGATTTCAAGTAAGCTGTTCTTGACTGTTAATGTCTGTGTGACTATGGATGAAAGGATTCAGAGCATAAAGGAGGAGAAATTTTACTCTTTTCAACATTGCCAATAATTTCTTGTTTAAAATGTTGTCATTCCAACTTATAGTTAGATCTGTTGCTTGACATGGGGAATTTTTTGGGTCACAGCCCACAGAAGTAAGGATGCAGATTATTAGTTGGTAGACCAGGAACTGATAAGAAGAGAGAGGATATTCACTACTTATCCTATTTCTTTCCTTTCCAAGGTTTGGGTTAGACTATGGCTTGTTTTGAATGCGAAGCAGTACAGCTAATACAAAGAGTTATGTGAGCCAGCATAAATACTAATTTTGTAAGCTGGTGGAATACCTGAATGAGCTGAACTGAAGCAACTAGAACAGGAGAACCTATATTTCTGGTGCCAAGAAGACAAATCAGACAATTATGAGATAAAATATGTAAACAAAGTGAGTCTGTGTGTGTGAAAATATTTTCCATAATTGGCACTTACCTTTAGTCTTAGATTGTGTTGTAACAATGAAGTAAGAATTTCCCTGTACTCACCAGTCATCTTTCACATATACTCTACTCTGAAAGTGCTCTTCTGTAACTTCGGCAAAAGCAACTTTATGCAGTGACGGTATTATATTTGGTCCATTAAGTCATTTTAATCTGGACCTTTGTTAGCTTTTCAGTTGATTAAAGAACTTTTTTTGGGTTTGTTTTCTTAAGGTCCTTTCCTTTCTCTCCATATATTTTCCTATATAATATCTGGCTTAAATCTTACAACCTAAATTTCTTATTTTTTTTACTTCTGAAAGATTCTTGGGCATGTACTTGGAGGTTTAGAGTTGTGTTTGGTTTATGGCCTTAAATTGCTCTATTTCAGTGTGGAAAAATACAGTTGAATGGGATTGATTCATCCTTTTTCAGCTGATGTAAATGGAGATGGATATGCTTTATTTACATTATGTTAACAATTTTCAGTAATAATTGGATTGAAAAGTTGCCAAATGTCTCTGAGATTTGTTTTTACAAAACCAGAAAACCCCACCCCATTCTGGCAGTGATTCAGCATGAATATTGAAAATGAGACTGTATCAGGCAGTGGAGTTCTTGAGTTGTAACTCTCACCACTTAAATTGCATTGGTTTATACTGGTTACATTGCAGTCATACTTTTTCAGGGTGGTGCTGCTTGGTTGGATTGGGCAATTTCTGTAGAAATGTTTTTTAATTTCATAATCTGTTAGCATTCATCACGTTATTGGTTTAAACTGCTGAAAGTAATGTCTTGGTTTACTTTCTTGTTTCAAGTGTGGGCAATACATAATGGGATCACTGAATGAGGAATGTATTATATAAATGTCAATTATTACTGGTTTTCCCTTGAGAATATTTTTGGACTAATTTTGAGGGGAACACCTTCCCCTGGACGGATGTAGAAGATTTTGAGAAATCGGATGAGGCTTCCTGACTAGTAGACTCATGATTCAGTTGACTAGTTCTGGCATATGTCAGAATCACAGGAATTGCTTGTAAAATGAGCTTGCAATTTGTGGTCAGAAACTCACACATGGTTGTTTGTGAATAAGGAGACTGTTCTTTTGCTCTTTGTATAATACCCCTAATATTGGGGTCTCTATGATGGGAAGCATGTATATATCTAGGAGATGACTGGGGTAGCATTACATTTGCAGAAGAAGAAATGTCTTCTGATATTTGATAACTGTAAGGAGCCAGAAAGAACAAGAACAATGGTGGGTAGAAGTTATTTTAGTAATTACTAACAAAAATGGTTGTGGTAAGTTTTTGTGAAGAATCTTTTTTGTGTGTGTGTCAAGCAGGTTCTATACAGTACGCTACAGAGAAAAGGATAAAGACAAGAAATGGGTTTTCCAGCTTTGCCCAGTTACAGAGACGGTGGTGGACAATCTGAAGCCAAACACACTTTATGAATTTGGAGTTAAAGACAACGTAGAGGATAGTATTTGGAGCAAGACTTTCAATCATAAGACAGTTCTGTCTAGTAAGTATTTGACAATAATTAATCAAGTAGCAACTCAGCTTGACAGTATTTTTTCCTCTATTGTCGTATTACACACAGTAAGCTATTGATCAGGTTTTCATTGTTTAAATGCTATCCCTTATGCACCTAACAAATTCATTTAGGAATTGGTGAAACTAGAAACAGTTTGTGTTTGAAAAACTGCCACCTGCTCTTCTGAAGGGTGTTCTCGTTGCGTATAGAGGATCTGCTGCAGATTGGTAGAACTCTAAAAGTGAGTAGTTTAGATACACACAGAAGTGTATCTAAAGTACACGTTTACACTTCTGACTGAATTCCAGGCTTTTTCCTTGGGCCTTGAATAGTAAGATCATTACTAATCTGAGTTGATGGAAAGTATTATCCTTGCTTGCATCTTCTTTTATATCTGCTTTTACGTTCCAGCTAGTTGAAAGCTAGACAGGGTCTGTCCTATTCAGCGTGCATCACAGTGGGCCCTTTATGACTGCTGGAAAGTTGAATTTGAAGCTAATTTTTGGTCAAGAAATTATGTAAATTGTGTTTGAAGCATGTGCTGTCATGTATGCTTTTGTTTGGGTTTTCATAGAGGCAGTGTATGGCATCTCTGGCTGTTCTCTCAGTCATATTTTAAGATTTTCTCCAAAGTCCCAAGACAATGCAGGCAAAGTGACATCAAATTAACCCTTGAAAAAGCATGTACTGCTCAAAGAAGCACTGCTATCAGTGGAGAAAATAGGCAGCAGCAGAGCCTTCCTCCGTTTAATGAGAGGAATAAATTTGATTTGGACCTCAGTTTCAAGTTGTAGGTGAGTTACAGCTTGGTGTACTTGAGGATAAGGGAGGGGAGCAGTAGGGCTGGCTTGTAACACTGCGAAAGCCCTCATGCTCCCTAAGAAAGAACTTTGCTGGCCTTCGTCGTAGGTTAGAGAGCTGTAACTTTGAAGTACCAGCCCAGTGCCCCTAGAGTAATTTTAGCAGTCCAGAATAGTGCCATCACTATATCATGAGCTTAAAGTGGAGAATGATGGTCGCCTTTTCCCATACCTGCATCACAAAAAGAAACTCTGCTTCACAGCTCTAAAGAAGACTTAGCAACTGGCTTTTTGCCCTACATTTTAAATATTTTAAAGTCATCTCTAGAGTGAGTTCCGGAATGTATTTGAGCACTTCAAATAGGAGGGAATGAAGAGTGCATAGTGTTTATAGTTTAATACTGTGTTCAAGACTGATTGAAATATGTCCACTGGCATCACTAGATTTGCTCTTTGTATATAGTATATTTCTAAATGCTGTTTCTTACAGACACTATACATTTTTAATAGGCCAGGAGAATCAGTCTTGTAAGTTACAGAGACTGATTGAGGTTGGTTGAAAGAAACTTTCTTGTAAGCGTTCATATTCTATTTAGATGAGATTTGTTTTTCTGAGAATGTAGATTTGTATATTCAGTGGATGCTTCTGCCGCAACTAAATCCAAGGAGCTTGATATTACCCTGTATGTCTACATTCTGGCTCACAGATAACATGTCTTCTAATCAGAAAATTGTCACCACCTTTCAGATTCAAGGCTTTTGTGTTGTCAATGCATAGTAGGTAGATATAGAAACTGTGGGCAGTAAACAGAGAGTGAACATTTATTATAAATTTGTAACCATCTGTCTGCATATAGGAGTTTACCAATCAGCACAAATGGCCTCTTTGTTTCTGTTTGAACTTACTGTCTTACAGCAACTCAGGGTCGTTTAGTATATTAAGCATCTCAACCAAAACCAAACGTCCTTCACTGTAAATTTTCTTTCCTTGCTGAAGAACGTATAAATTACTGTAAAGTGAAATTCCTGTTGCATGTTCTTGTGTTTATTGAATGCACTGGTCCAATTTTTGTTATCTACTAAACATATTGGGAGAGGTTGGGAGGAGAATCTGGTTTTAATTCAGGATTTGGGGAAGACATAAAAGACATAGCAAATGTTCAACATTTAACCAAAATTTATCAAAAGAGATGACAGTAGATTATTTCTGACCATCTGAACGTGATTTTTCTTATGAAGTCAGTGTGAAACTTGTCAGTTTTCCCTTGTCTTTAGGCCAATAGTAGGTCCTGTTCCTGAGAAGCATCAAGCACTTTGAAAGATATTTTTTGTTGTTGTTGTTGTTTTGTGTTATTCAGGATAGCATGTGAACTTAAATGGCTCTCAACTGGTATTTCATTATAGTTGAATTTTTTTCTATTGCTTATCTGTTATGGATGGAATTGTGAAGAAATAGGATAATATGTAGCTTGACTCTTGTTTCTACGCTTGTCAACACAAAGGGAGCAGAAGAGTGTAAAGGTGGAAGATGTAGATAAAGTTTGAAGCATCATGCTAGACTATTAAGAGGTGCTGGGAGGAGCTTAACAGATGCATCATAAGAATCTTCTAATACTAAGAAGCTAAGAGGAAAAACCTAAAAGAAAGATTTCAGAGATTAAATACTGGGTTACTTTGCTCATTTGTTGAGATAAAGGAAACCATGTCAGACCCAAAGAGAAACGATATGCCTGCTCTGTATTGCCACTGCTAAATGTGTATTTTAATTTTTTTTAGAAGAGTGCACTTAAAAGCAAGACTAACTACTGGAGATCTTTAAACTTGCTGCTTTTAGCCAGATGGGATGCAGACATTCCTCTTTCAAGTTTCTGCCTTGCATATTAGTGTTGTGGTTATATTAATGTTATTAAAGAACCCTCTTAGGCACCTCTAAATTTTCCTTACTAAGTCCCAAAGACCACTTCATCTCTCTTACCCCCTGTTGTAGAACAACAGGAATATATTTCATTTCCTCTCTGTCAAAATCTGAAGAGGAGGCTTTGCAGATGAATTCATTAGTCTGGAGAAACAGGACCAAATGAAACTGTTGCATAGTATTTTTTTATACTTTGTAATTAAGCCTCCTAACTTTCTTAGCTATTGAAAAAGGTGAATAAACTTGGTTTGTTTTGCTTTCAACAAAACAAAAAGTAATTCTGTGTATTTATTTATCTTTTTGTCAAATCAGATAAAAAAGTAAATGGACAACTCCAGAATATGTACAAGTTGGTACCTAATTCCCAAACACAGGTATGCAAAACTGTCTTATTTTTTATACCAGATATGTATTTTGTATGGTCAGATTTTTGCTTTTCTGTTAGAATAAAGTGAGAAAGACATGGCCACAAATTGCCAATATTAAATCTGTTAAATCTAAGACTAGATAACTGTATGGAGAATGTTTATATATGTGGATTGTTGAAATGATTGAGAACTGTAGCTGAGATGATTAAATATACTGATTCTGGTTTAAAAAAGATGAAGTTGATGGTTTCCGTGTGTGGATTTTAAAGAAAAATTTCTTATCCCTTTAGAGTAGTTAGGTTTGTTAACCTGCAATATTTGTGGTGGTCACTTCATTTTGTGATAAGGTAGTGCTGTTGTTTTATAGAGTAATCTTGTGTATACTCAGGTCTTAGTCGTCCCATTGAATTCAATGATAGCTGTCATCTGTGAGGCAAGTGTTTGCAGAACCAGAGGAAGCTGGAAAGAGCAATTTAATTTGCTTATAAAGATTGCTGGGCGATTTATTAAATCCTTGCAGGTGGCAATTGAACCTGTTAGTAGACTAGTTTTAATACAGTGAAAACCAGACATTCATAACTTTCGAGCATTACCTCCTCTACTATGAGACTGAATTGGTTTCTTCATACTTCCTTTCCTTCAGTTTTTATCAAAGTGCAAGTTTCAGCAGCTAATCTTCTGGGTTATTTTTTTGTTTTGCTTACTTTTTAAGGTACTATCCTTGAGGTATACTATGGGATAAAATCCCAAGAAAAGTTGTAGAAATCCTTGTTACTTCAGACATTTTAAAGGGTCAGCTCTTGAGTGATGATTATTATAAGGAAACAGCCTGTTCTTCACAATTCTCTTCTCTCTAATTTTCCATGTGTTTTTATGGTAGCAAATGGTCATGTATGGTTTCTCATCGTTCGTTCTTATTATTGTACAATTTTGTAAACTGTCTGTAATTATCAGACCTGGGATTCCTTCAGGAATCAAGCCATGGTCCATTACATACATCTTGTTGTAGGCTAATTAGGTATTTATTTAGGCCAGTAATACTTCAATTATACCATAACGTACAGAGTTAGAGCAGTATAATGCTTAGGTTATTGGAAACATAGTCATGTCTCGTATTCAAGAGAAGATGTTTTATCTGTGTGTAATATAAAGCCAATTGATTAGCTATTCAGGAAGGTGCTCATCTCATTATGTTGTTGATGAAATCAACTTTACTGTTCTTCCTATTGGTACCATAAGTGTCATAAGTTACACATGTCAGCCCAAGATCAGGTAATTCATTCTGGCATATGAACTGTAAGCTGAGTTCCTTTATTCCTCTTCGCAAACCTTGTGTGCCAGGGCCCTGACTCTGTTGTGCTGCTTCTGTAGAAGTACAGATTCTATTTATGCAAGAGAATTCCTGAGAAAGTGAGCTAAAACAGTTTTCCAAATATTTGCACAGCTTAAACATGAAAGAAGGACTGAAGCCAGCATCTAGTCCTTTTAGTCAGCTTCACAGGGCTTAGCTCCAGCACAGTACTGTTTTATCACCCTCCACAGAAATATCATGAAAACATGCCATAGATTTTTCTAAAAATTCTCTTATCATTCTCACTTTAGTGGTGCAAAAAGCCATAAAACTAAGGCTGGGAAGCACATAGCGGCCCGCTCTTACGTTTATGTTATTACTTCAGTTTCCACAGTATTAGGTGGAGTATGTTTCAGTGGTGCAATCGCATCATCAGTGCAAAGCCAGAATGAGTGTTATGTAGGCCAAGCTTTCTTTGTGCCTTGTTTTGCTCCAAAGACACAACTGGCTCATATCAGCATGGTTCTAACTCTTCTCTGTAAGGAGGCGTTTTTAAAGGCTGTTTATTAATGCAACATTACTGATCCATCTAGTCATTCTGCCCTTTCAACATCGGTCACATATCAGCTTGTGTTTCTTTTGGCAGGTTCATCCTTTCAGTTTGACTAAGCTCCTGGGGCTCTGTAAGCCACAGCTAAGCTCTTTGATTGTAGGGCTCCTGACATGAAATACAGTAAAATTAATACCTTCTTCTGATAAATGCATTTCATCTCACTTGTTAGTCACATAAATAGCAGGGTTACTTCAAAGGCTGATCATCTGCAACACAATTTTTTCACTAGAAGACAAAATAGAAATGTAAACCTTGTTAATAATAAAGGAAAAGCAGTAAGCAATTAAAAAAGGAATATTATTTTGCATCCTTCATTAATGACAATGATTGAAACCTCCACTTAATTTCAAACCATGTTCATGCCAATGCAAGACTGTTACTGGGTAGCCGAAAGTAACAGCTTTCATGGAATAAGCAGCCTCCATCCATTTTCCTGAGGAAAGGGCCATCTAACTTGTTGAGATTTGCCTTCCAGCTTCTAAGACATTGGTATGTGTACCCAACCATTTCTTTTAAAGCTTTTTTTTTTCCAAAATATTTAGAATAGAGCAAAAATAGTTATCTTTAGGTAAATAATTGAAGCTTTGTCATCAAATGCTGAATTTGCATGCAAGTGCTCTTTCACATGAAGTAGACCAGGTGTCATGAAGTGCAAAATGAACATTAACTGATTCGGACTTGAGCAGTGTACATTTAACACAGAGAGGTAATTGAGTTATTTTCTTTCTTGCAACTTAGATATGACTGTAAAAAAAAAATTTAAAATCCACTTTTATTGTAGTTAGCATTTTTATATTGCTGGCATTACTGTCTACCGTCTCTCATCACCTGAGTGTATTACTAAGCTTTCAGAAGTTGTTCCTAGTACCCATGTGTTGTAGTAAATACTGATTTTTAATCTTAGGATCAGCTGTTTTCTTCCTTTTAATAAATGCGGGGGCCATTCATGAGTTCCTTATTTTCGTGGTATCAAAATCCTGGAAAACATTCACACTGAGGCAAAAAGTAATCTGGGTCAAAGAAACGTGAACAGCAGAAAAGTCCAACTATTTAGCATAAAAATGTGAGAAGAACATGAGTCGCTGGCCAATTATACTTTGGAAACAATTTCACCAAATAAAATTACTCTGAGTTAATCTACTTTAAGTAGACTGTGCACCCAGGAGTGCTGATAGTTTAGAAATGTACACCTGGTTCTGAAATAGTTTGTGTTCTAACTGTACTATTCCTGAGAATATAATTATATCCTATGACAGAATTTGTAATTGCATATGTTTCAGATTTTTTGTTGTAGTTGAATTTCAGCTTTTCATACCTTTCTGGACTATTCCCCTGTGAGTACTCAAGAAATTCTTAAGAAAAAAAGGATTGGGGATTCCTAAGCTGTCAAATACTGTGTTTTTATGAAACAAAATACCTCAAGCTGAAAAAAGGAGATCAAAATGCAGTATTATTATACTAGGCCATGGGAACTGAAACAGTCGTGTAACCTTCAGTGACCAGGGCCAGAGCCATACCCAGTGTTAACTCGGGGCAGGTGCGGTATTGGATTAGAGCCCTCTATTTTTGTTACTAAGGAAGTTGAATGACTATTATGGCACTTATCCCAAGGCTTTGTTTTTTGGCTTTTATTCCCCTCTCTTCTTTCAGCTTACACTGCGTGATAATAAGAAGTTGGTCCCTGTCACAATAATCAAACAAGGTAAATTTGCATTTTTTTAATTGATTCTTATGCTTTGCAAGAGTAACTTAAAATTAAAATGGAAAGGAAAAAAAAATTCTGACTCAAATGTGAATGTCATGAAAGTTTCCATTTAGAATATGTGGAGCTTTACAAACTATCGTATCCTTTAACTACAAATACTGATCAGCTGTTACCAATCTCTGTTAATAAAATGAGCTATTACATTGCATTATAAACAATTACTTAGTTGAGTCAGTGAGTGGATACCTATTGGTTCTGATTTCTGCTAGTATCCATTCTTTTTCTCTCTCAACTGTATTGTCCGGGCACGTTGATCTCCCAGCTGTGCGTAACTTGATAGTCAGGCATGAAGGGCAGCAGTATGGATAAGATTCATGCTACCAAACTTTTTTGTGGTTACCTTCAGCTAAGTCATTGATTGAGGCTCCCTTCTTCTCCTTTCCCTGGTCAGTGGAGAGATCTATCTACAGTAGACTTAAACATATTGCCCTTTAGAAATTTCTCTCTAGTAGTGAGTGGTAGTATAGTAGTGTAATCTTTAAACTAAAACTCTAAACTACATAAAAGAGAGCTGATAGAAAATGAGCTGCAGATTAAAACTTGCTGACAAATTGTATTATGAATAATTTTAAGTAACAAAATCAAGCAGATTGTCTTTGGAGTTATTTCACAGTTCAGGGACAGGAAAACACCGGAGGATGGTGTGAAAACAAAATATGGTAATTACTGTTAAAATATGACTGTACTGGCATTTACTTCACATGCATCTTATTTGAAGTCTTGTGAATAGCAGGGTAATGAGATGACCTGGAGCTGGCCCTATATTAACATACGCATAGAATGTCATTTTTCATCAAGGATATAAAACTGATATGCTACGGCAAAAAGAGATGCACAGTAAAGAGATGATGTAGAGGAAACACAGTTTGCAGTCTCTTAAACTGAATGTAAATACAGAAAAGTCTAGGATGGTGTTCTTATCTCCAATTGTTAAGTTGAGGGAAAGTTTTCAGAATGCTGAGGCTTGTCTTAGGTGTGGTTTTGTTTCTTGTTTTGGGGTTTTTAAAATTATTTTCTAATATCCCTGTGTTGTTTCCACAGTTATTCAAAATCGGACACAGTCAAAAACATTGGATAGTTCTTCTCTGCCAGGAGCGATATTAGGTGACTAGAAGATATTTTTGTTATTTTCCCTTATCTTTGGCTGAAAATTAGAACTGTATAATACTTCTAATTTTCTTGATCTTGATAGTTCTTTCATTGCCTATCAAAGGGTATTTTGCAGCAGGTTCAGACAGTATTTATTACGTTTTATGGTGGTACAGATGGTTCAAGGATGATGTAGCCTAAGGGAAGTCGAACCATTTTATTGTCATAGTATTTAAAGAAGATACCGTCACTGTTAAAGCCAAGAAGTTTTCATACTGCAAGTAACGTTCTGTGGCAAAGATCTTACTGAGATGAGGGGTTGTTCTTTTTGATTTTTTGAAGGTAGTATGGTAACATACCATTTACAGACACAAACCTGTACGGATATATTAGGCTACGGTGATGCATATTATAACTTTCCTTGCAATTAGAGCTTGATGTTAGATCTTTGGGATTAACTGTTTCCCTCAAGCCATTCAGTTTCATGCTTTCTGCCTTTGTTTGTCCTTTAAGAATACACAGTATTGGCTAAGAACATAAAAATAGGGAAAAGTCTATCATAATAGTGCTTAGTGTGGTGAACTACTGGTCTGCCTGAAATACGTCAGAAAAGCTCACTGTGTGGTGCACCTTGTGACTAGTTTATTCCTGGATTCAGGAAGGTGCTCAGTCATTTATGTATACAGAAATACTTTATATAAGTACTAACTTTGACTTAAGTGTACTTTGTGTGAGTTTTAACATATTGATGTGAATCAAACAGGTGCTTACTAACCGTGTTTGGTGTCAAGTCTTCTTGGCCCACCAGACAGAATGGCCCAACCTCTGTGATACTGCAGTACTCCATGGTTGTATGCTCCAGTATTGAATTGTTTTCAATTCTGATTAATCATGAAATGGTGATAATACAGTGAGTGGTGTAAAGGGTAAATAGCACCAAATATGAGTGATAATTACTGAATAAAACTGATTTCCCAGATACTCAGACTAAACTCCCAGTGGTTCAGTAGTAATTGCTCACATACCTCAGAGGGAAGACAGTATAATTTTCATCTCTTCTCGAATTAATGGCACATGTCTTTCTGTGTAGTGCACCTTATTGTTCCAGGACTCAATGAAACTCAGCAGAAACTTCCCCCTCTCCTGACAATAGATGACATACCTCAAGCATCCAGGAAAAAACTGGGTAAGCAGAAATGAACTAAGCTTGTATTGTTTGTGAGCAGTATCATAAGCATAGCAATGTGAGATCGTGTGTGCAAGCAGAAAAGTAATTTTCCGCCCCTTTTTTACCTTCTTTTTTTCTATTTGTCTAATTAATGATTAGCTTGGACTTGCAAGGATTCATAGAAATTCACTTATTCTAAAACATCTGAACAGGTTTTTAAGGTATTTCGCAGCCCTTTAAAAGAATATGCAGTAGCTTTGATCCATAGAGGAAAGGAGGGAAACCAGTCATGTTTATGGACTTTAGGGGGGTTTGGTTTGTTTTACAATGTAACTTTTTTTTTTCATAGATTATATCTTTCAATATATGTCTTGAAAAATGGAAGTTTATGTGTCCATTTGAAAGACCAGATTTTCAGTGAATTTTAATTGTATGAGTTCTGGCTTTAGCATATGTGAGAAATTGTTTCATGAAGAGATGCTTATCTATTATCTGTAATTAAATTCATGAAAAAATGGTAGCCAGAAATTAGAACATTGCAATACAGGTTTCCCATGTATCTTGTGAACATGCCTGAAACTTGCAGCAGAAGGATTGAGGCTTTTGTTTAAGATCTATTAACTAGCATATCATCTGTGAATAGCGTAATTGTGGGAAATACAGCTTTCTTTAAAACCCTTAATAATGCCCCAGTGCGTCTTTCACAGATCCCTAGAGCAAAGTTATGGATCTGATGACTTTTGGCTTGTCTTTTCCTAAGGCTTAATTTGAACTGTGAACAACTGGGTCAGATTTTTTTCCTTTCTTATTTGTGCTATGTTTAATTTACTGTGTCGCTCCATTGCTAGCCATGGCACATTCTCAGACTGGCTTGCTTTGCAGTGCGAAAACAGCAGTGCTTGTTCCTGCTAAGCTATTGTGTATGTGTAAGGGTAGAGCTACGCAGTAGAATAATATTGGTGTTTTGAGTTAAGAATATGTTTGAACTAAGGCTGAGTTCCTTAGAAATAAGTATCTGGAAGTGTTTACCACATTTGACAGACAAATATTGTTAACATCATCTGTGGCTACTGAAAATTTAAGCTAAGTGGAAAAACTTAATTGCAGTATTTACATTACAGAGCATTACTAGTTTTCAGTCATAATGATAAAATTAATCACACTGTTAACTTGATTACTGATATTTTCTTTGAACAGGAAGCATAGAAAACAAGGTGTTTATCATTACTAGTTTGGTTGTAACACGTATATGATGTGCAAGTAACAAACGTACCATGAAAACTCAGTAGCAGACCATATTTTGACAAATCTGTTTTTCATACCCCTCTTAGTAAACCTATTTTAAGACCTCCAATATTAGTTTTGGACTACAGTATCTAGAACTTTAATATTCATTTTCTACCAGTAATATCCTTCTGCAGGAAAACAATGTTGTGTTTTTAGATAGGTCATAAGGTTCAGTAGTGTGCGCAGTAAAAATGGCAGAATGTCACTATGAGCAAAAAGTGGGGGAAAAACCAAAGGTAGTTTCAGTTCTCCTAGAGATGTCTAGCTTCCTCAGCTGACTGAGCATAGAACTTGGATTTCTAAATTTCAGCACTCTGATATGTCTGAAGTAGATAGCTTGTGTGATTGCAGTTTGGAGCCACTCTTTATGGTAGATTACACAAGCACCTTTGTGAAAATAAGCAGGGTAGACAAGTGATGTTTATTCTGTTCTGTTTACTACGTGTTCCTTACCAGGGAACATGAAGTACATGGGTGTGCACAAAAGGGACTACTGGATTTCAAAGGAGTGTAAAACAGGGAAGAGTCATTGCTTGGAAGGCAAAAACAGTCTGAGAAATAATTTAAATGTATAAAATAATTGACAAGAAGTCATATTGTCCAAATCTATACAGATACCTTTCACTGATCCCTGAGAATGATGTATGTCTACAATAAAATGCAATAAGGCTTATAGTGCATGAAGTTATGACTGTGATTTGCTGACAATACTGCAACTATTCTAATTCTGTCTTATTTAGAAAAGCCAAAATAATACATCAAAGAATATCATATTTATTGAATTCTTAAAGTATTTTTTTCTGTTTACTTAGCCAAAAACTTTTTTTTTTAAGAGTAGTAGTCCAGAAAAAAACCACAAAGTATATTGCCTTAGTCCACAATGGGGAAAAAAACCAACAGGTGTATTATTAAACTCAAAATCAATTAATTTTCCCTGTGAAGACAGGCTGAGAAACTTGAGGTTGTTCAGCCTGGAGAAGAGAAGACTCCGGAGAGACCTTATTGCAGCCTGCCAGTACCTAAAGGGGCCGACAAGAAGGATGCAGAGGGGCTTTTTACAAGGGCATGTAGTGATAGGACTGGGGGAATGGCTTTAAACTGAAAGAGGGGAGATTTAGATTAGATATAAGGAAGAAATTGTTTACTGCAAGGGCAGTGAGGCCCTGGCACAGGCCGCCCAGAGCAGCTGTGGGTGCCCCATCCCTGGCAGTGCTCAAGGCCAGGCTGGACAGGGCTTGGAGCGACCTGGGCTGGTGGAAGGTGTCCCTGCCCATGGCAGGGGGTTGAGGCTTGGTGATCTGTAAGGTCCCTTCCAGCTCAAACCATTCTGTGATTCTCGGATTCTCTGATAGCCACTGCCGGAATATCTTTTTATGTGTTGGAATAGAAGGCTATTGTTGTACCTAATTGTTAGAAGTAATGTGAACAAAAATAAGCACATGGCTAGTGTGACAATTCCATTACATTTGAAAATTTATTAGACTATTCTTGTATAACGCTTAGGACTGTATTACAACTTTGAATTTTGAAAATTTCTTTTTTGGCTGCTAATACTCAAATGCTAGACAAATGAAAACCACTGAAAACTGTTTTGTACAGGGAAGGTAATGATTTTTAAGGCATTAAATTCATTGCTGTAAATTTTCTTTGTAGGGAATCTTAAATACCAAAACCACACGCATTTAACATAGCTTGATAGATGCTTGTACTGATTGTGCAGTGAAAGTTCATTGATTCCTAAAGGTATTCAGCTTTCCACATTTATCCATGTTGATTTACTTCAGCAAACTGAAGTGGGACAGAAATAAATCTGTAGTAGAACAGAGCACATACAGCTTTGCAATTTCTAACGTCTTTGTTCCTTTAGCTAAGAATGAAACTCGAGCATGGCCTGCTGAATCCAAAACACCAGAAGTTCAAGAAATCTCCCCACAGTCCCTCCCAGGTAATGAAAATTCTGTTTTTAGAAACTCTGTGTCATATCTTTGCCAAATATATAAACTAAAATTATATCCATCTTTGTGTTGCTTAATCTGCAGTTAAAGGCAGTAGTTGGAAAATAGGAGGACAATGTGGCTGGATTAGTAGCCGTGAGTGGTAGATTTACATAAAAATCTGAATCTGATTTTGGAGGAAAATTTCAGATGCTACAATTGTTTTGTTTATAAAAACTCTTAGAATTATTGTGCGGTGCTGGATACCTTGAAATTGTTAAATATGGCAAAACAAGAGTTTTCTTGTGATGCACCTTGAAATTCTGACTTTCATGAAATATATGAAGAAGAAAATCGGGGATAAGACCATGACTGTGCAAAATGCATGCATGAGATTAAGATGGAGCAGTCACAGTAACAGGCTCCATTTCAGAGATGCAGAGGATGACAGCATGATGTTCCATTTAAGTTCAGTTTTGAACACATAATTCTTGCTACACTCTGTGGACTTACTGGTCCTACTAAAGTAAACAGGAGCTGTTCACATACATGGAAAAGGAATATGAAATTTGATCCTAGACTCATATTCAAAGTTATGTGTCTGTGAAAGGTATGTTAACGTGTATATTTGGAAGATGGAAGTTTTTTATCATCTACTTGTGGCTGAAAAAAATATCACTTATTCGAAAGGGCATACTCAGATGCTAATTTCTTACACTGTTCAAAAACATGAAGTGAAATTTTAGAACTTGCAAGATTTACTGCCTCCATTTGCTTAGGAAACAAATTAGCTTATTGTAGACAAGCTACTTAATCAAGTTGTATGAGAAGTATAGCCCTGTATTTTAACATTTGCAATCTGAGGGCAAAAAGATTGGAGAGAACTAAATTGTTTAAACCAAATGAAGGAAGAGTGACTTTCCACCCGATTTATGAGCCCACCGTCTTGAAATTGTTTAAGTAGGTATATGCCTATCTTCATTTTCTGTAGTCTGGCTTTTATCCTATCGCTGAGACTGAAGTCTTGATTCTGCTGTCATTAGAGACAATAGTTGGCTTCTGTCAACTTCTTTGCTGAACAGGAGAAAGGAGGCTTAAATGGTGGCAAGACATTAAAATGAAAAAAGAATTTGAGGAAACAATACAGTGAAGGTTTGTTTAGGTTTAGTTTAGTCATATTGTGTGATCTTGCTGGCATTGCACAGTTCCATCTGCAAAGTATTTCCTGGCTGGCTGGAATGGTGTAGCACATTATTCCACTGGCATCACACAATTCACACAGATGCTGCCCTTAAATATGACTGTATTTATTTTATTCCTTAATTATATCAAAGATACCGTACTTAATATCATCACACCAACTCAGTCTTTAAAAAACAAACAAAAAAAACCCTCCCAAAGAATATGTAGGGAATAAAAGAGATGCAGGATGAAGTAATACAGCAAAATCATGTAATGATTGGCAACCATCTTTTAGATTAAACAGTCCAACTTTTTTTTTTCTCTGAAAATGTTTGCAGAATTTTATTTTCTACTTGATAGATAAGTGTATTTGCCAAATTCTCGTTTCAACCATCAATTCCTTTCTGCAAAACTTCATATGGATGGCTCTTTGCTGTTCATCCTAAATATTACAAGAAAATCAAAGATGCTTCTCCACGGAATTTATTATCAAAGGGGGCTCAGAACTTTACAAGTTTAGCATATATGTAATAAACAGCTTGCTTTTAATTGGAAATTTGTGGATGCTTTCTTAAAAATATTAAGGAATATTTTTTTTTCCCCAATTTTCTTTTGATGTACAGTTTGATGTCTTGTGGACTTAAATCCTGCAGTTATTTACTAAATTATTTACCTTGTCTAAGTCACTGCAGAACAAGCAAACTACAAGTGTATTTTATAGAACTTTGCTATTTTGTGAAAGTGAGAACTGGATGCATAGATTTATATAATCGGCTCTCCTGCAGAATCCTAGTCCTCAGGCTTGCATTCATCTAATCAAAATACATCATTCCTTGTGCTGGAATTTACTGGTTAATCAGGTAAACAGTGTGAAGCGTGACATCAGAATTGATATATCACCTCAGGGAGGAGGGAATCAGTCCATTCCATTTCCTTTCCTTTGTGTTCTGTAATTGTGTTTATGTACCTGGTATGCAGTAATTCTAACCATAAACATTGTCATCTAGACACAGCACAGAATTGTATGTTTATGAAGTTGGATAGTGTGTTTCATTACACATGATAATAATTGGCAAGTACTGTCTTTTTAGTGACAGATGATATATAACCATTTGTTACAACTAAACATACTCTTACTGCTATCACATCATTAGTTATTTACTAAAATGTTCAGAATAATTTTCATCTTTCACTTCATGCTTCCTGTATAGTTTGGCTTCTATGGCTTTTTCTGTGGTCACCATTCCTTTCAGTCATTCTTTGTTGATCACAGCACCAGTGTCTCATGTATGTCATATCTGACATATATGACTATGTCACACTATTTACATTGAAGAATGTATTCGTTGTGGTTACAGCATTCCAGTGGAAAACAACAACAACAACAAAAAAGGAAGTAGCAGGAAACAGGAAAGTGAAAGTGAATCCTTTAAAAGAAAAAAAGTTCTTTGAGTGTAATTTCTGTCTAGCCATTACATATGCAAAAATAACTTGAATGCTTAAGCATTTGAGCCAGACTTTCAGAACTTACTTAAGAAGTCTGAGCACCAGCCTTTTACAATGGTTGCATTTGAGATGCAGCGTAATGTGTAGGCACAATTAATTGCATTTAGCAATAGGATCCACTTCATTCTATTTCATTAAGACTTCCCTATTTGAAAATCATACTGGATTCTTTGAGTAAGGCATAGCAATTATTTGCTGTGAAAGGTTTAAGGCCTGGTGCCAGAAGTGGCAGCAGACCACTGATTTAAAAGAAGCTCTGTGCTGTAGCAGCTGTTGTGTCATGCAAGAAGGGAAGAAAGGAGCTTGAAGTATTTCAGCAAACGGACTATGTGAAAGGCTCCATGAGCTGGGCTGCTCTTGTATTCTGGGTCCTTGTCAAAGAATGTGGTTTGTGATTTGATGTGGTTCAGTAACTTTTTTTGGGTGTATTTGTCAGCCAGGCATCCCATCATTTTCTTAATTTCAGGCCTCCCCTCCCTTGGCATGCACTTCCATGGAAAGACTGGTTAGTAAGCTCTTTTATGTTTTGTTTTTTGCCAGGCTTGTTACAATATTTTCCACTTAGGACAAATTTATTCTTAATACAACAGCACAAACTCATAATGCTTTCCCTGCGCCCCCACCCCGCCCCCCCGCCTTCAATTTTTAAAATGCTGTCTAATATACCTCAAAATACCACTACATTTTTTCTCCCAGTTGAGTGAAATGTGAGCCTTTTCATTAACTTCACAGGGAAATTGGAGCTAACTAACAGTTAGAAATATCAGCACATTTGTCTAGGATGTGGAAGAACTAACTAAAAAAAAAAAAGAGCAAGTTATTTTTTTACGTAAGGGATTGGACCAGAAATTTATCAAAGATTTGTGAAATAGAGAATAGGCTTGAAATGAAACGTACCACCTGTGAATCCAAACTAGGGTTAATGTTTAGTAGGAATAACTCCTTTGTTGCCATATTCCGAAGTTTTGTTCCTCCTGTTCTCTTCCTGGCCCCTGAAGGCTTCCTCTTGTGCTCATGTGGGGCATGAGGAGTGAGATTATTGCTTCCATCAGAATGTCTTAATTCCAGTTGTGGAGGAAGAGAGGCACATGAATGAGAGGGTCAAGAGAAGTTAGAGGAAAAACAGTCTAAGAAATGTTGCCTGAATACATTCTTGCTGTATTCCATGCTGTGATGGTAAAGTAACTTACCTTGCTTGGTTGTGTTAACCATTTACTTTGCAGCTACCATTGAACCAACACATTAAGCCTAGTTTACCTGGTGCCCTGGAAAAGTCAAAGGCATTTCTCTCTTTTTCTCTAATTTAGCTTTTAAAGCCTAAACTTTCTGCTTCCTGTGTCTTATGTTACAAAAACGTCTGCTGCTGTTTGACTTCATCCCTACAATGTCCTGTGCAAAACAGAGAGCTTAGTTTCTTTTGTACCAATTCTTGGCATGCTTTTCCTTGTTCAGCTTGCTCAGTTAACCTAGTTGACAGGAGATGTGCTCCATAAGAATGTAAACCATGTGACCTCTAAAAAACCCCAAAGCATAATGAGTTCTAAATTTTGGTATTTGCTTTTGGTGGTTTTGGTTTGTGGGGTTTTTTTGTGGGTTTTTCTTTTTTGTTTGGGTTGGGTTGGGTTTGGGTTTTTTCTTCTTTTCTTTGTTTCGTTCTTATTTGGGTGTTGGTTTTTTGCATGATTGCATTTCACCAATAAGAAATGTTAGTTTTTGAAGTACTTCTGAGGTACTTCTGAGGTATGGGTACCTGTTGTTTCTGAGTCTTTCATGGGTGAATTTTCTCCCACAGGCTTCATAGAGATAAATTGCTTTAACTTCTCTGTAGAATGAAATCCTCCTCCCACAGATTACAGTAACAGCACTGTAACTGACTTAGAAGCTGAATTGGGTCCTAATAAAGCAGCATCTGTGGAGACTCCAGCTTTCGTGACACTGAAAAGCACCATAGTCCAAAACAGAAAATTCTATAATGGTTGTAACTGTAGTAGCATCTATGCAGCTATTTAGAATCTGGAAAACTGCATGTTTTATTCAGGAAATGAAATAAGAAGCTTATAAACGTACATGATCAGTTCTTGCTTGAAGCATGCTCAGTAGATTGTGGAAAAAGCATGGAGAGCATGCCAGAAAAACAGAAGTAACTCTCTTCTATTGTATCTCAAAAAGAAATCTTTCATTAAACTGAATGAATACTAAAACTTAGTGCTATATTGGTGCTGATTGCCAATATTAGAGATCCCCTCTAAATACCAAAATGCACTAAATACTGTGCAGTTTGCCCTGGGGAAGGAATCTTATCACATTCAAGGCTGAGACCTTACCGTCCTCTCTGTTCCGTATCAGTAAACTTTGCCATTTTATAATCTGAGATTACCAGTTGTGTGTACTGTATAACTGATTAAACGCTATGGGACCTCCAGCAAGATGGAGAAGAAAGAAGTGATCGTGACTTACATACCATAGGAATTAAATGTTATGTGAAACAGCTGGAAGAGTATAATTCTGCACTAGTTTATTAAAATATGGTCAGCAAGTCAGTTTACATATGTGTAATGGCTGTTTAATAAACTGCTCATGCTTTACTCTGAAGATGTAGAATTTGAAGAATGAGTGAAAGTCAAAAGCCTAATATATTGTTACTAGAAAAATGAAAGAGCTAAGGTATTATAGGTGAATCTTTATTCTTTCCCTGATAATTTTTATATTACAAGGATTTAAAAAAAATGCAAAATAGCAGGGAAAATATTTGTAAATACACTTTGCAATATAATGGATATTGTTTATAATGTATATCATAATGAATGTGGGAGGTTGTAACAGAAGTGCAATGTGAGCTTCTGATCTTAGCTTTGTTCTCTGTGCCTTGTATTTTCCTTTGCTTATGTAAAACTGCAACAAAATAAACCCGCAACTTCACATAGACTTTGCATCTGAAAACAACAGTAAATATTAATCATGATGGAGTCAAGCTGCTGCAGAAATTACTCTAGTCAGGTGGCATAAAATGATGATAAGAAAAGCTTTGGGCAGCAGATAAAAGGTCAGAGGGATTCTATATTAAATAAAGCTTATTTTTTCTAGCTCAGGCTGAGAAAAAACGTGGACCTGAGGAATTTAAATCAACGCCTAAACCCGAATTGGTGCAAACTCAAAACATACTGGGTAACTAATTTTGCTGCTTTTTACCTTCTTTGTACATTAAATGCTTTTTTCACCTCCAGCAGAATTTTTCTACTGCTTGCTGGATCCCCTTTGTATTGACTCCAAAGGAAGTCCTAATTAAAATTTCTGGTTCCCTTCATGTTTCCAGCAGCTGACACCTGAAACACAAGGCAGGATGCATCTAGCTCTGGCTGAACTGCGGCTGTTATACATATGATCGTTGCTAGCACATTTGACTGGGTGATTCAGTCTTATTTTTCAAAGTAATGCTCTCTGTCTATCTGCCCCGCATGATTGACATCACATAAAATTTCCATCAGTAAAATTAACCTCAATGATAGAATTGAAATAATGACCTCCTTGATTTTCTTCTGATGACAGGTCCATTTAGGCAGCATCAACAGTGATGCAGAAGGAAAATTTTATATTGCCTGTTAATGTAATTGTATTTACCCTGGAGGAAAAAAAGAGCTCTACTGATTTTTTTTTTCAGACATGTCTCAGAATGAGAGATTTGTGATCTAAGTAGTAGTATTGTTAGTGTTATCATTTGGAGCAGGATCTACTTACTTCTGGCATTCAGAGTTCTAAATTCTCCAATGTTGATTTTGTTGCCTGAATTTTAATCCCTAAACCATGCAAAATTATGAACATAAATCTAAACTTGAGGTTGTTGGGGGTTTTTTTCTAAACTTTGTATTTTTCTAAACCACAGATGGCATGCATACAGGATGATGTATGGTAAAGGAAAAGATCATCAGCATTTGCAGGACTGAAATACAGATCTTCCCATGAAGAGGACTGCTAATGCTTCTCAATAAATGTATTTTTACATAATCCTATTGATTCATGTTAATGTCATACTCTCTCTTTTGGGTTTTTTTCATTTACAGTTGCAAGCAGATTTCCAGATTTTACTGAAGCTAAATCATCAGTCAATCTAATTTTCATTCTGTCTTTTAATCAGTTTTTTTTTTTTAAGCATCATTAACCTTGCTTGTTTTTTGCCATGCTTTTAAAGATGAAAATATGGAATGTAATCAACATGGATCACTGCTTAATTTCGAACTAGGTGGTCATAGTTACTGATGGATGTTCATTATCAAAATCCTGTGATTGATGGATCTTTATATTACAATTAGGGAAAAGGTGATTTTGTTCATATTCCAGACACCTTTTTAATTGACAACATAACGTGTTTTTTTCCTAGGCTGGAACTACTTCTTTTCTTTTTCATTAAAAATCGTTGGTTTCGGGAGTGAGTGGTTTATAAGCCAAAATATAGATCCGTACTGTGTCTTGTAATATTCTTAATCATGTAAAGCCTTGATTATTTCTTTTATCATAGTTCCTAATGAAATACAGCCACTTCCTTCTGGATCCAGAATCTCTGATGCTCCAAAAAGTCCATTGACAGAACTTGGTAATTGCTTTCTTTGTAAATTTGAGTAAGCTTCAGTGGAAAATTATCTAATTTTTTTGTTGTTTCTGTGGCTGGTAGGTTTAAATGCTTCAGCTGCTATAACATAATTCTGTATGTAAAGTAGGAGCCATTAGCAAATTTCTTCTTTCATTCTAAGTCTGGTTTTGCTTTGTTGTCATGACAGGGTGCTCCGGATTAATGCTTCATTGTGAAAAACAAACAAACAAAAACTCGTGAGGATATTTGGGCTAACTTTTATTTATGGAGTGATGATGGCCATTTATGCTTAGCTAAAATCGGTGCTTTTAGTTTTGTAATTTTCTTGGAAGTACCCCATAAGCTTCTGAGACTGACTGTATTTCAGAGTTGGGAGTACTGTTCTAGCCAACATCAGTTCTGTGGGTTTTCATGTAGTTTGCCAAATACTTGTATATTTGGTTAAAGTAGTGCCATAATTTATAGATGTTGTTGTGGTTTAAATATTCATAAAGTTTGCTTATTTCTGGATTCATTAGTTATTTGGCGAGGAACTTCAGGACACTTTGGGAAGGCCTAATATTTGAGGAAGTATGGTGGTACTCACATTTTCAAAATAGGTTTACCTGGGTTAGGGTCAAAATGTTGGGGTCAAAATCTTCTTTTCGCAAGAGGAAACACTCATTTTCTTTCTTTTTTTTTTTAAGTTATATTTTATATAGATACACACACATTTACATGTATGTATATACGTATAGACGTATGTATTTACATACATGCATATGTCTATACGTGTGTGTGTGTGTATCTATATAAAGTCAAGAATTCGTTGTTAGTGTAATGGAAATCTATCTATTTCAAGAGTCTATCTAATTCAAAAGTCATCATTAGTCTAGATTTAACTCTTGCAGTAGAACGAAGAATATTAATGTGTGTAGAGTACTTCCATACACAAAAAGCCTCAATAATAACTGTAACATAATTAAAATAGTAACCCACAACCTTCTTAGTTTCTACCTTTTTCCCTGGTGTTTTGCTCACCCTTTCATTACACCTCTGGGTCCTAAGCTTGGTGATTTCATGCTTGTGTTAGTGATGAGTGAGGATGTTTCAGCAAGTTAGGATTCCTGTGTTGGGAGGACTGTGACATTCATGTTGATGGTTTCTTCCTCCTCTCTCTTTTCTTTCTTTCTTCTGCTGAAAGACACCTTACATCTGCTTTTAATTATATATGGTGCCATTTGTGTATGTTAGATACTATTTCTGTGTTCTTGTTGTTACCCCTAAAGTAAATTTTGTCCGGCTCCAGGTGTGTAGTTTTTATAACTGACCATTGCTGAGCTGTTTATGGCATGGCGTCCCATGTCTGTACTCATCCACACCATATCTTGTGTCTCCCCTTCTCAAGACCTCTGCTTTCATAACAGGCCTGTATTTCTTTGCACTGTGTCATTGTGTTAGTCATAGCTATCTCATTCTACTGAAACAACTGCTTGTTGGCGCTATCTATATAAACAGCGATTACACTAGTTAACTGGAGTGACCTTGGATCAGTATGGATTTGTATTTCACTAAGCATTGCTCAAGAAGTTATCAAATAATAGACAGCATACTTTTACTTAATTCAGTCTGCCAAATTTTAAAATAATTTCCAGGAACAGCTCTTCCTGAAATGCATATTTGAACCAAATTCTCAAGAACATGAAAAATGATGTTCACAATTTGTTCTTAAGTGGCTACAACTTTTGACAGCTCTTTTCCAGATATGTTTGAGTGTATGGGGATACATACTTGCTTTCACTGTAGTGAAAGAAATTTGGCTAAATCCAGTTAGAGGCAGCATTGGAGAGGGAGGGAGAGACTCGATGATTTAAGAACCTATTTGCATAAATGTAGCTGAAAATCTGAAAATTACTAGGGATGGGAAGTATTTTTGCTTTCTGCTGGGGAATAGTAACATAATCCTATGTTTGTCTCAGCGGTAAAGGTAAAATAGTAAGAACAGTTGAGGCAAAATACTTTTCATTTAAGTATTTATACTGGTTTTGTTCTCATGTCTTCCATTCCTGCCACGTAGTTCCACTTAGCAAAAATGGGATTTAATTGTGTGAGGCTGGGCCCAGCCATTGGGTCAGCTGGAGCATCTGTGCTCCCCATGAAGTTAATGCTGAAGTCAAAGATACTCTGTGAGAGTGGGGAGGGGGATCATACAGGGGAGATTTCTCTGCACTGTGCCTCTGCATGCCTTGGATCACCTGCTGTCAGAAAGTCAGCAAAGAAAGCAAAATTTAATTTCTGAAGCTGAAGTGTGTGTGACCTGTATTCTGCCCTAGTTCCCCTGAAGACTTTTCTTTCTGTATTTTTCTATCTTGATTGTACCAGAGGGAGACATCTCCTTTGTTTTATAAACTCTCTGTGTGGTCGGTATATTTTGAATTCAAACCTTTCTGAAAAGATAGCTTTGTAAACATGTCTTCAATGTTCTGATGCCTTTGGGAGATCTCTCATAGTTCTTAGTGGATGTAAATGGATCAATGGAAGCTTTTGCCAAAAGCTGTGAATCATACGGCTTTTGTTGTTGATATTTTCTTCTCTATAAATATAGAATAGAATAGTTCCAGTGGGAAGGGACCTACAATGATTGTCTGGTCCAGCTGCTGAGTCCACTATATCAGGATGGTAACCTGAGATCATTTTTGTTAATGTGATAAGCTAGATTGAAAGTAAAGGGGAAAGCAGATCCAATAAATGAAATGTGTTCACTTTTTGGCTTATATGCATATAGCCTACATTAGAAATGAACCCTACACCTAGTTGTTTGAATGTTTTTCTCAGTCTCAAGCATTCAGAGAAGTTTAATTTAAAAATTCTGATTAACTGTTTTTCAAAAAACCTCATCTTGATAAAGACCAGTTAAAAATACAGTTGGAAATTTTCTCTTTCAAATATATTGTAACTTAAATGGGCACAAGTGACTGGTGCCGATAAGTTTACTGGAAAGTACTTACTGGCCTGTTCACCCAGTTGAATAGGATCAGCTTCTTACAAGCAAGACAGTAGCACAAAACCTACACATGGTGGAAACTCATTCATGATGACCTTTAGGTAAGAATGCCCAATTCCACCTTGATTCCCTGTTTCTGTTGGAGCACACTTCAGGTTATCTATACTTTGAAGTGAAGTAACCATAAGGTCTTTGTAATAGTCTTCATTACAGCATAACAGATAAAAGATGCTGTTTGCTAATGTCCATGATTATTTTACTGACTTTATTGTACTACTATTCTTTTTTAAAATCTTTTCCCATTACACGTCCTTTTCGAATAGTTATATGTAATGTAATAATAACCAGTCTATACAGACCTGCGAGTGCTGTGAAGATCAAATGGATTGTGTTTGGGTTGCTTTACTGTGAGGAAAAACCTCTTCAGTAATATAGATTCAGTCCGATTAGATAGCGTATGCCAAAGTTTGAATAGGGTAAAAATTATTACGAAGAAGAGACATTCAAACCAAACAAAAACTTGCTAGTTACAGTTAAAATTAGATTTTGTATGACTTGCAAGGAGAGTGTCTCAGTATCATAATTTTTTTTCATTTTTGCTTTTAGCTACTCAGAGTCCATCCTTGAAATCCATATCTATACTTTCTGCGGAAACCAGAGAGATGGAGATGGGTAATCAGCAGATTAGTTCCATGATTTTTTTCCATTATCTTAGCATCATGTAGAACTGCAAATGGTAATTTTAAGATCTGCTTTAGAGTCTTGGCTACCAACACTCACGGAGAGCTGCTTATTCACCATTCCTGTGTCTATGTATGTGTTTGTCAGCTGACAAACATATTTGTTAATGGCTTAAAAACTGCTTAAAGACAGTGTTGTAGTATCTCATCATTAGCTTCTTTCTTTTCGTATAGCTGCAGCTCTTATCTCAGAATTTAATAAGATAAAATTCCTTACTGAAAAGAATTCTTTTGGGCATGTGGATCTCAAATTTCAAGGCCAGAAGACTGTATTGCAAGCCATCATCTCCTGTTGCCATGGCACGGTTGTCTCATGTCTCACTTTCAGGCCATCTGCCGTCTTGCTTAGCTTTGCATTAGCATCATCTGGAATTGCACAGCCTTCACTAAGCTATTTGATGCTAATTCATTAAGTCACAGGTGTCTCAGCATTTTAAGCTCAGATTCTTTTTTCAGCTTTTGAGGAAACACAGGCTGTTTCTTCAGGATCCAAAACATCTGGTACCACAGAAGTACAATCAACCAGATCTGGTAATGATTTCTCATATGATTAATCCTCTTGACAGAATTTTCGGAGTAGACATAGTGCCTCTCATTAAATAGTTTGTTCAGTTTGACGTAAATGAAGAATAACTGCAGGTATGGAAGTGCTGTATCAAATAGCAGGTTTCTTTATGACATTTTATGAACTAGTAGTTTGGAGATTTTTCCATATTTGGCTACAGCATGTAATTCTTAGCTTTAAAATTAAATCTGACCTACAGTAAATACTAAATTTAAATAAGCCTGTCCACACCTGAGTTTCATAAGTGGAATGTCCTGATTTGCTGAAGTACTCAGAGTCCTAATAAATGAATGGAAACTGCAGAAATTCCAACATCTTTTGAAAATGTAGCTCTTCTGTATAAACATAGACATAATTTTAAGTGCCCAGATTTCAAAACTGGCACTACAGAAACATGTCATTGAAGATTCAGACACTGGCTAGTTGGTCCTTAGAAAATTTCTGTGATGTGCTTCTCTTATTTTACAAGTGAGTTTGTAAGAGCTAGTTATTTACTTGGGGCCACTGACAGTTTATCCAAAGGAAAAAAAAACAACAGTGAGATGAGAGCCAGTTAGAAAGGTGTCACTTTATTAGCATGCCAGTAGTATAATGCCTGATGCATATGCTTTTGAAAGAAGTTAATTTTTGAAGGAAATCCTTTACTAAAGGGGAGATTGCAACTGTCAGCCTTTTCCATATCTGACAAAAGACAGTTTACGTGTTTCATTTGGTACAGTTCCTGCTTTGTCATCGTTTTTCCTTCTCCAGTTTCAGCACCAGGATATCCTCCTTCTTGATCCTTGGAATACTAGACAAAAATTCCATGCAGTCCCAGTTCACTAATTTTTATTCATAATTTGTTCTTTTTTGAGCAGCCTTGTATTTCTCCTTTTTAATTCTATAGGCCAACTTCTATTTGTGCAATTCTGCTAACAGTTTGGTCATTAGCTGTATTATGTGTCTGTGCATTAATACATGTTTATAGAAGTTGTTTGCAAGTCATACTTAATTAGTTAGTCTACCTTTCTGCAGAATGTAACATGTTAAGTATTACCTAGAAGTTTCTTCAGCTCATAAAAGAATATGGTGCTGTGGCGTGATGGTTCTTGTCACTTCGAGACAATATAGCAATGATTTTTGTTTTTATTTTCCAGCTTCACATGACTTTCTTCCTGTTACTTCTACTCCCCAAACTTTTACAGCTTCAGAAATACCAGACACTGGTAAATTACAGTAATGTTATTTCAGAAGCATACCCTTTTGTTTGTTTGTTTGGTGCTGAAAAGTTTATTACTGCTTCCGTGTTGATGATTTCAGACAGTTATTCCATACTGCTTGCATTGGGTCTTGCCCTATGTGTTAGTTTTTCAAATCCTATAACAGCATCCTTAATCCTGGGATCTGGCAGAGCAGTGGTTTAAAGCAAGAATGCAGCTAGCTCACAGAGCCTGAATAATGCACTATTGATCAAATGAGTGTGTCAGGAAAAGATTTAAATTTTGCAAGGCTTAAGACTGTTACAGTTAAGTAAAATATGATACTTTGTGATTGTTTTCTTTCTTTCTGTCTGTTTTTCAATGTCGATATACATTTTGCTGTTATTTTTCCTATGTATTGTCTTAAAATAAGAAAGTAAACACATCTCAGGCCAGCCCTTTCTAACTAAGCTAGACTTTGGGTTATAACTTTGGAGATAGGTTGTTTTTTTTCCTGTAGCCATTAACATGTGAGATGCTTAAGCCTTTTACGCACATATTTGTTCATGTTCAAGCCATGCTAAAGAGGTGAGGGCAATGGGGAGGGTGGAGGAGAAAGGAAAGCAATTCATTGCCCAAAACTTTACTCTGAGCAATGCAGCTGTAGTTTACTAAGTTCTCTGCTGTATAACCTATTGGTTCTTGGCATCCCAATACAGTTTTCAAGAGTTCAGTTTTGCTGCACTGTTCTATAAAGCACCCTACTCCTAGGAAATTATTTTAAATCAAGTTAGTTCATTCTGTTATATGGGATACCTGGGACCAAATCTGACTGAAAAAAAATTGGCCAGAACAGGGAATCTGCATAGAGTTGAGTGACTTAATGAAGTGGTACTGAGAAACTTTCATCTCCTGAAATCACAGTTTTTTTCAGATTTCCTGAAGAATTCTTAACCTCATGGAAAGATGTAGTATAAGTCGTATAGCTGTTTTTTTCAGGTGCTGTTTAAGGCAAGTACATGTAAAACTATGTATTGTTTTTCAAAGTCTTTGTGAACATTTGCACACATGGCAAAACTCAAGTAACATCTTCAGCTAAGTAGTTAGTAAGCATATTTAAATACTTAGAAAAATTAAGGTTCATTTTATAAATAAATAATAATTAAAAAATAATACTCTGCAGAGAAGTGGAAGGTAAAATTTCTCTCCTCCAAATCTCCCTCCTTAATTTATTTACATGAAGTTATTTCTCAGGTGCATTTACATATGTTTTTTGTTTTCCTGCAGCTAGTGATACTACTGTGTTGGAAATATCCAGGCCCATAATTACTACAGAACCTGAGTTGTTAGAAACAGCACTGGGTAAAATTGATAATATGATTTTATTTAGTTTTAAAGATTTTGTTTTCATTTTTATCCTTACTGCTATTTTTGGAAGCTTTGCGTTGCTTTAGTTGTCACCATCCCAGTAGTTTATACCACTTACTGCTGCCATTAACTAGATTCTCATCTGCACTCATCATTTATCTCTGTGTATGGGGGATTGGGGGCATAGAGGTGGCTTCCCTTTAGTTGGTTAGGTTTAGTTTTCTCATTATTGAGGTTCCCAGCTGTGGACCTGCCTTTCTCAGTTTTTGATTTGTTTTGTTTTGGGATTCTTTTTCCTGCACTGAGAGAAATTAACTGTGAGAGGGAATTAAGCGCTTAACATGTATTTCTGTGTAATGTTTCTGTGATCAGGTTGTTCTGACTAGCTTTATATTGGCTGGCCCACTGACTGTTTTCTGGATCAAAAGGTGTTTTCTTACTACCTGCAATTCTTAATGTGCTAAGATTATTAAGTAGTAATAAGAATTCTCATTAGTATGAATAATTAGGTCACATGCTTTCCATATTGAATTCCATACCAGCTTAACAGTTCAGGAAACACAGTAATGCCTAGCTGATTTGCAAGCAAATTTCCCTGTGCTTCTATTTTAACAATGTAACATTTGTCCGCTGAGTCCTGTGCTACCCATAGTTGCTCTGAGGCAATTAAGCCTTTTAACGCGTGATTATCTTTTTGGATTTAGGTGAAAGGAAACCTCTTTCTTCAAGATCCACAACATCTGGCATGCCAGAAATGCCACTAACCTCAGCTGGTAATGATTTCTCTCTTCATTGTAGCTCTCCTGACATCTAGGCAGTCTCTCAAAAGACATAGCAATGCTTTGCTAAATGGAGGAGGGTTTCTGACTTGCTCTGTATAGAAGTGTAACTGGAAAGAGAGAGACTAGCTGTATCTACTGCAATGTTTGAGAAATTTGGAATGAAATGTTGGAATGATAAATTTTTCTTATGTTTGTGAACAATTAGCTAGATTGTCCTACAGGGTTGTCATCCGGGTTTTCTTGTGTAGGATTCTGTATACATGAAGGCCTGCTATTTGGAATGGTTAAACAAGTTCTAACATGTCAAATTTGGTCCTTTTGCACATTGGATGCAAAAGCTTTTTCATGTGCGGAAAAAGATTTAGCTGCAGTTCACCATGGGAAAATGCCAGTTACTAATTTGGTTAGTGGGTCATTGAATGTTGCTAGAAAAGGTTCATGTGGAAGGGACCTGAACAAAAGAATTTCAGTTTCCAAAGGTTGGGAATATCAGAAAATCCCACAGAAATCTCTAGGCACCATTACCTTATTGCCACCAACTTTATCTTTGTGCATGGTTGAAAACTGTCACCAACAGCCTTGTCTCCCTTACATTCAGAGTCAAGCAAAGATATGCAGTGCAAATGACTACACATAGACTAGGTTTTACGCTGGTTTATGTATTGGATTGTGCATTTTCTCTGTGCAAAATTGGGATAAGAGTATGAGGAAGTCACTTTAATCAAGTTACTTGTTCTTTAGTGTACAGTGGCATGATGGACTGTAGAAGTGGAAGCAGCTGAAAGATGTGGTAGGATTCTGCAGAAAAATTGCCTTTCGTCACTTGTTTCCAGGCATTTCTCTGCAGAGTCACTGAGCTTTATTAGTGCCACAGACTGAGATTTCTGACCCATAGAATGAAAGACTTGGTTGATTCTAGGGAAAAGTGAGATCAGAGTTGAATTCTGAATATAAAGGTGTGTCTCTTGGCTCCCATGTTCAGTTTGCAACAACTGGTTTTTGAACATCTTTCAAGGAAATGTAAGGAGCGTTTTGGTGAAGTAGACATTTAGCCATTTTTCTGCTGATGGAGAGCCGTTTAGCTACTGAATTTCTAAGAATATTGTGTTAGTTTCAACCACGGCAAGACGGTTGCCTACTGATTTGGTCGCTGAGTCACGAGCTATTGCCAGGAGCAGGGGGCTGTTGCCCTAAGTGCAGAGCTTTGGGGTGTTGTGAACCAGTGATGCTTGTGCTGCTGCGGCAAGACTGTGAGGGTATCTCAAGGTTATTTCCGTGTCTGACTGTAGCAGCCCAGAGACCGGACCTGGAATCCACCTCCCCTGCTTCGCCGGGAACCACAAGGACTGTGATGGGTAAATAGCCAGTGATTCCCTTCCTATGCTGATGACTTTGGCAATGCTTTTCTCTGCAGCCATGAGCCTGTTCAGATGTTTTGGTGTCCTGAAAAGGTGATCCACAATGCAGCTCCTTATCAGAAATTGCTCCGTCTGCAAGCTTTCTGCCGCCTTTTTTGGGGTTCCGCTTCTAGGTTTCCTCTGTTACCTTGGGCTGCCTGTGCCAGTTGAAAGGTAGCGTCATGCTGCTATGGGGAGCGATGCTGTGGCGTGGAAGCCTGCCCCAAGCAGGGCCGCGTCTCATTGTTTATAGCTCTGTCTTGATGCGACTCGTGCAACAGCAGCCTGTCTGAGGACCTGAAGGTGGTTTTTGTGTTTGATCTTAGCTACTCGAAGACCAAGGCTGAAGTCCACCACTCCTTCCTCACTGGCAACCCAGAAAACCCTGACGGGTAACTAGAAAAAACCTTTCTTTTCCCATTTCCCCCTTTGTCTGTTGCTCCCCATCACGCCTCCCACCCCAAACCACCTGGCATCCTTGTCATCTTCCATGGAGAGTATGAAGAATTGTTGGTGCAGCTTGCTTGCCGAAGCACTCGCCGCACTTGCTCTGTGATTCTGCTGTTTGGTCCCATGCTTTTTCCATTGCTGATGAGCATTTTCTGCAGGGTCTGAGGGACCGCTTGTACAGGGAATGTACTCTTGCACTTTGCCTTCAGCTGCCATTCCCCTGCTTCTTTGTGTTTTGGTAGCAGGTCTTCCTTTCTCTGACACATTCAGATATGACAGCGTTCTTAGGAGGCAAGTTGCGTCTGCACTGAGCTGGGCTGGCACAGGGGGACAGCACCGCAGTTCAGCTGCCTGCCAGAGTTCCCTGGTCTAAGGGTGCAGCCCTTGGTTGCTTCACCACTGACTCTCAAGATGGCTGGTTGTCATCTGCCCACACCTTTACATTGCCGTCACCTGGAAGAGGGAGTGATCTGCTCTGCTCTACTGCTGCCTTTGAGGTCACGTTAGGGTTTTGAGAACGATGCCTCTTTTCAACTTCTGGTGAATCTCAGCATGTTTCTTCGAGGTTCAAGCACTGGCAGCCTTTGGTGCTTGGCCGTGCTGCCGACCTGATCTGGTAAAGGTATTTCTTGCAGATCCGGTAACAATGCAAGATGGGAATTGTCCCAAGATATGTTGAGCTTTTAGCCGAACTGTTATTTTTCTTGGGCCAGATTGGGGTGAAGTGCAAACGTAGAGATGAAATGGCCGTACGTGAAAGGCCGTATTTGCTTATGGCATTGGATATGGCCTGTGACGACAATGGGAGGTGATGCTCGTGGCGATAGCTTCTTTCACATTGGCAAGTGTACAAGACCAGTTCTGCGTCCTGGGAGTATTTTTTGGCCCATGAGGTAACAAAAGCTTTATGTGAGCAGGCTGGTAAACCCACAGACCTGAAGTCAAGTGCAAGTTGAAGTGTAATGAACCGTATTAAGTGTCTTGGAATATTATTGTTGCACTTCTGTCTGTAGCAGTCTTGCTTTCATATGAGCTGAGATATGTTATGCACTTCAGAGGGAACTTGCATTTCTTGCCTTCCATTACTTAAAGGACTTTTGTTAGCTTTCTTGTTTTTACAGTGGAGAAATCAGATATTTGTAATTATAACATAACTTAAAAATTTGGCTGGGATAAGGATATTTCTTTCCCTGTCTGGTCATGTTGTCTGTTTACATTCTTTTATTTTTGCTGATTTTTTTAATTAGGTTTTCTTCAATATCATCTTCTTGTGTATTTACTTTCTCTTTGCTTCCCTTTGCCCAGTGTTCTTGTGCTTTTTCAGCCTTACGTTCCTATTTACTTTATCGGAATTTTTTTCCATTCTACTTGCGATGTTCCATTTCATTTTTTGCATCATATCTATGTGGTTTTGCACATCTTTGCATATTAACCTTTTTCTTTCTAAAATTTTGCTGATTTTGCAGAATATATTTTTATGTTTCTTCAGTTCTTTATTATTCACACAGTAAAACATCAAGTCCATGATTGCAGATGATGCCAAGGGGTGATGGCTCATGTATTTTTTTAATAATAAGCCACAATTTTTTTTCCAGCCTCACATGACTTTCTTCGTGTTACTTTCACTCCCCAAACATCTACATCTGCTAAGATGTCAGAGCGAGAGACTGGTAAATGGCATTTGTTATATTTCCCATCCTTGGTCTTTCTTGATGTTTAAGTAGTACTGTTGCAGTGTTTGTTATTTGTCCTGGCTTTTTCATTTTGCCTGCAGTGGTCTTTCATTTGTTCATTAAGGCTTCATGTTGTTTGTAATGCCAGTGTCCAGCAGATCTAGCCTCAAGTGAGTGATCTTGACATGATCTGGCTATTTCAGGGTAGTGTCATATTCCTGAAGGTTTGGGGCAGGGTGCGGGCAAGTGGGGCAGAATTCAGCAGATGAGAGATGAAACTGTCCAGCTTTGATGGATTTTGGTTTGTCAGTGTAACAGTTATCCTTTGGGGACAGAATGTTTTGTCTTTAGCTACCAGACACTTTTAAAGAGATTTGTTGGTTGAACATTTGGTTCAGCTTTGTAAAGTTGTCTCTAATACTCAAAAGACCGCAGTGCAGTACAGCATTTTGTTATTAAAAATTAATTTTACAGTTATTTCTGCTAATAACTTATTATTTCTCCCCATATATTTATGGAGAACATAGTTTTCTAGGCAGAATATGTGCTTTTGTATTTCAGCATGAGATTTTACCCAGAATGTGGTCATAAAAAAAAATAGAGGGTTGCTGTGAGAGTCTCATCTGTGTTTCCGTTCATGCTAGGATGATTGAAGCAAGTCATATTTTATTACATCATTATATTAAATATCATTCTGTTTCTGGGGATCAACTTTAAAATTAGTTGGCTTGATTCTGCAGTATACTATGCTGAGAAGACAAAGCAAGCATATGGAAAGCTGGCTTCTGAGTGAAAAATTAGTTTAAGCTACTTCTTCATCTCCCCTTGATATGTTTGCAAGTGGTGTTCAGTATTGTAAGAGCAGTGAGCATTAATCTTTTTGAATGGACTTACGTAAGTGCTATACAATGCTTGTGTGTCAAAAGATGCATGTCTTACGGCCTGATTGAAATATCTTTATTTATAAATTGTTGAACATGCACAGATTACATGAAAACATAAGGCTGTGGATACTCCACATTTACTAAACATACAGACACAATATTAGGAGTCTTAGGAAGGATTTGGTCCTTAATTTTAAGCGCACAGGTTCAAAAGTGCTAGGTGGTGTGAACAGAAAAGTACTTTGAGAATAGTAAGGCTGTATTTCTTTGATCAGGATGTTTAAAGTAGAATAAAAACCTCAAATAATGTAAAATTAATTCAGGTCTGTGTTTGCTACTCATTTGCGCTTTCGTACTCTTAATTTGTTGGTGTATTAGTAGAACAGGTGGCTGAATTGCTCTGAAATCCGTTTGGTTGGTTATCCACTGTGTGCGGGGATGAGTAACTGCCCAAAGTACAGAACAGTGGTATATCAGACCTTGAAGTCTTCAGTGTAAAACAGCTGTATATGTTTTTGGTCCTTTTAAGTTACACATTCCAGCTCAGTGCTGATGATTTTTCAGTTTAATAATTCTAAAACTTATAAATGGACAGCTTCTTGCATTTGTTGCTGTATTGTTTAAGTGCAGCTTAATAAACATAGCTACAGAAAAAGTGAATTTGTTAGCAATCATTTTGTAAGAGGCAATGTGATCTAAAATCCTAACACATGAAAATGACATATTTCTCTATTACAGTACGTATTCAAGCACCTTTCAAACCTGTTACATCTGACAGCAGTGAAGTGGAATTGGGTAAACGATCATTAACATTTTTTGTCATCTGGAGATTAGCTTATTACAACATACATACACTATTCTTGTTTTCCTTAGTCTTATTTGTTAAACTTTGGACAGTGTTCTTCTACTTTCTCATTGCGGATAAATTTAGAAAAGCCTTAGCTTTTATCTGTTGCAGAATTCACACTGGACACAAACATGATGCAGCTGTGTTAATACTCCGTGGGTGGTACTGACAGTTGTCTTGCCTCTGCATGAATGCAGTATTTTTGTTTCCTTTTAAAGTTGGAAACTCTATTTTATCCAAAGTCATTTCAGTCAAGTCAAACCATCTTCATTAGAAGGAAAGCTTTTAACAGCTAGTCAAGTGTGACTTTACTGCTCTTTGTGACATGTTCTCTCAAAACTACCTCAGCATTCTCTCTTGATGTAAAGAATTGGGCTACTTAGATTTCTTACGGTTTTTCAACTTTTAATGAGTCGTGAGTGTTCTTAACATCAAGAGCACCTACTCTTCAGTTTTTCTATGGGCAGTGGTATATGAGATAGAGCATGTTTCTTTCATGCCAGTTGGGTAATTTTTCTCATGGAAATGGTGGTCTTAGTGATCTGATAGAATCTGATTTTTTTTTGCATTTGTGTTTCATTCAAATATTGTCATAAACACATAAAGATGTTTTTAAGTCATTTTCTGCCAAGGCTGGTCTTTCTCAATAATCCTGTTTATATCAAAAACTTTGTGGCAGCTGTCCAGAAAATCCAGTCCCTGGGCAAAATACAGATTTGTTGACTGTGTTGAGGAAAGTGTTTTGATACCACCTGTGTGAAAACTGTCTGCCTCAGTATCTCTTTTGTTAGCTGTTTTGTTAGCTTCCCAGAGACCAGCTTTGATCAACATCTCTTACTGCATAACCAGCTGTATAGCAATAGGTAAATAGCATGTAGTTGCATTATAGTTTCCACTTTGTCGTCATGGCACTGGACTGTGGGAAGACCAGAAGTCATTATCTTTAAACAAAGTCACTCTCTCAGGTTTCTTGTGCCATACTTTCATGTCAACTATTTCTTTTTATTAGCAAGTAGAAAGCATTCTGCTCAGACTGAATAGCTGAAGAACATACTTGTATATTAATGTGAGCATTTTCATGTAGGTTAAGTTTTTATTCAAAATCTTCACTACCTAAGCTCTTCAAAAGGATACAGATTCTGTGTCTTGGAAGTGTAATAGGTAGGGAATACCACTCTGATCATACTCATGTTATATCCATACCATAAGAGGCTTGGTTTTTCTGTCAGTCATCCTATAGCTGACTCTCAGCCCATTTACTGTCTTGATTTTTTTTTTCATTGTTTCCTTTTACAGAACAGCTTCTGCCAGCTAGGTACTGTGGTATTTTAGTGGCTTTGATGCCACTGCAACTTTAAAAACTCAGATTCTCTTTTCAGCTTCTGATGAAATACAACCTATTTCTTCAGGATCCACAACGTTTGCTATTCCAGAAATGCAATCAACAAAATCTGGTAATGACATTTCTTGAAAATGTAATTTTATTAATGTTAGGAATTCTCACAAGAAATGTACTAATAGTTTTGGTTGTATTGTTAATTTACATTTCTTTACCTTGAGGTTAATATTATTAGAGGAAGAAGGTGGTATATTGCTGCATTTGGGATAACAACTTTGAAATAGTGTGCTTTTAGGATTATCATGACACAGAATAGCGGAGTGTTAGAGTTATATCTTTTTTATTATTATTTAATTACACACAAATTATAATTTTCCTGGAAGTTTTAAGAATAGAGGTGACTCGGCTTATCATCGTTTATTTGTACTTTGGTCAAACATAAATTTCCTCATAGTATAATTACTGATTTACATTGCTATTTAGCCCTGCTATGATTCAGCTGTCCTGATTTTGCAAAAGTGCCGTATCAACAGATTCCCTGAAATGAGTATAACCACCAGCAGCCACCAGTGGATAGTTATTCTGAAGAAATAAATAAATAACAGAACTTTTGTCACTCATAATACTCCATTTCTGCAGTGTAATTGCCCTAAAATCTTTTGCTTCAAAATTATGAAGGCAGAAACATTTATTGTGATAAAGGGTGATTTGACAGGTTCAAGCTGAACGTGGTATTTTTTTGGTTTGGGTTTTTTTATAGTAACTGTGCAAATGCCTTTGCAACCTGTTGCATTTGACATGAGTAAAGTGGAACTGGGTAAATTATTATGATGTCTTCTTAATGTCTAATATGATAATTTCTCAGCACAAATATGTTTTCTTTTACTGGCTTCTGGTTGTGAAAACTTACTCTTCAGCCTCTTTTATTTCAGGTTTTATGATAAATTCTAAAGCCTCTCAACAGTTCGATTTTACAGAACATGTACATAGCATGGTCAGGTTAATAATAGTCATGATTCTGACAATTTGTGAATGGAATGTTTTCTTTCTAAAGCTGAAAATTTTATACAATTTCATGCTGTTCCAGGTTGTTTGCACTGTGAATGTTCATTTGATGGATTTTTTTTCAGCATCTAGCATATTGATGCCCCTTCCAACCTGTTATGCTCTGCTTCACTAATTCTGTGATACTCCTTCAGGTTGATACCACGTGCTTATGTTATGCAGTAAACCATTCCCACATGACTTTTAAAAATACAGGCTAGCTGGATTTAGTATGTATCCCACATTACATCAGGTGTGTTTAGAAACTTTATCATTTAGTTTGTAAGTTTGATGTTTAGTAGTGAGCTTTTGTGTGCAGGCAAAACAATGTTTCTTGCAGTTTGAGGTATTAGTTTACTCTGTGCATTTACCTAAAGAGGTCATCTACAGGCTTTTTTCCATGCCAGAAGTATATGTTTTCCAACTTGGGTGCATAAAGTGATGGTTTTAGGTTGAATTAAGCCCTGACTCATAACTTTATGTCTAATTTCTAATGTGAAGGCATGCTATACCAAAATAACATTAGGCATTTGCAGCTCCTTATTTAAAAGACTTACCTGGAACATCCGAACTAAAGTGTAGGGGAGAAGGAGGTTGCTGTGAGCTCTTGCTTTTGGATAGAATTTTAAAACCAGATGTGGACAGCTGGCCTTGTAGTAAATGCCTCAAAATTAGTTATGTATCCAAAAAAAATCCCAAACCTCACAAGACAAAGAATGGAGTAGGCTACCACAAGTATCAGTTGGAAGTGTGTATACAAGAAATCTAAAATAAATTTAGGTCTTTTGGACCTGCTAATAAATGGCCAAAGACCACCTTATCTAAAAACTGATCTCACTCACAGTTTTAAGATTGTTTTCATATTTGATCTTAGCTACCCAGGGACCTGGCCTGAAATTCACACCTCATCCCTTCATGAAAACCAGAGGGAGCATGATGGGTAAATAGCATATAATTCCATTAGCTTTTCCATTCCTTGCCATCACTTCCATTGGCTGCGGACAGTGCTAAGATTCAACCAGACACATTGCTTTGAAGACTACTTGATCCTAGGCTTTTTTCTCTCTTCTCCCCCTCACTCCCCTCCACCAACTCAGCCATTTCTGTATAATCAAAGCTGAAAAGTAGTTTGCCACACTGACTGAGTAACAAGCTACAAAAAGACCTCTGCTAGCATATGTTGCCTTCAATTTTTTTCCAGCAGTTGCAATTTTCTTTCAAAGAATAGGTACTTAAACAAAAAGGCCAGTGAGAAGAAGAATACCTAGCATGAGATACCAGAATTGACCCCACTTGATTTCACAACAGCTTCAGTGTTTGTGTTACATAAACCTCATTTCACAGCTGATCTTTAAAGCCACTGCCATCTTGCTTGATCTCACATCAGTGTTGTCATGAACTGTCCAACAGCTGCTGTCCAAATACTGCGGCTCTGAAGTCAGTTCTCATTTTAACTCCCAATTTTCTTTCAGCTTTTGATGAAAAGCAGCACATTTCTTCAAGATCTGAAACACCTGGCATCCAGGAAATGCCATCATCTGTACCTGGTAATACTTGAAAACATGGTTTTAAATAGAAATTCTCACAGAGACTTCATCATACTTTTGGTATATTGTTAGTTAAGTTTAACATGAATCAGAATAACTGTAGAACTCTTATAACTGATTTGCTCTCTCGAATACCAGACTAGCTTATCAATTTTTGTATGATGCTCTAAAACAGTAAATACTTTCTTCTGATTTTTGCCTACATTCCTAATATATTTACAAGTCTCTATTGCTGTGCTTATCATAATAGCCTTTGGCAAGTCTGAATACATACAGTAGTGTTCCCTTTTTAAGTTGCAGTACTGCAGATGAGTGAGTGAAAGCTAATATGTTTTGTTTAAATTCCTGAATGAAACTGTTCTAATGGTTGAAAGTGTTAAGTCCCATAGAAATAACAGGATCAATAGCAATAAATATGTAGGCTTCAAAATAGTGGAGAATGGACCCTTAAGTCCTTTTATTTGAATATATTTAAAACAGTTATTTAAGCGCGACAGCATAGGTCCAAGGCTAATAGAAAAAAAAGCATGCTTATGCTGTATTGCTTCAGTACAACTTTTTAAACTAAACTGCACAGTATTGTAATTAAAGAAAATATTTGCAACACATTGATCTTGAGGTTGTGCTTCTATGGTAGATGTGATGCTTTCAACACCCTTGAAACCTGTTATACCAGACTCCAATAAAATTAAACTGGTTGGATGATGGTATTTTCTTGGCATTTAAAGTGTTTGGATTGTTAATATATAATAATCTAAAGCATATAGTTTTCCTGTTCTTCCTTGCCTTCTTTAGGATTCTTCTACTTCCTGTGTTCAGAAAATAAGCTAAAACTTACCAATGCCTTACAAAATTACACTGAACAAATGCAGTTTTATCAATGCTCAAGGTTCTGCTTCATTTACTGTCCCTGCAGGAAGAAATATTTCATTTGCTTTCAACAATGACAATTCCATCCAAAGTCTATTTCAGATTGTTGCCAGAACTCGCTTGCAGTAAAAAGTGGACTAAGTGGGTATTTGACAGGAAAGTTTTAGTAGCTGTCCAACTGGCTGTAATTGCAGGTTAATGGCAAAGCTTGCAGATTCCGACTAAACATTCTTAAAATCAAGAAATGGAGATGAGTTAAGTTTTACGCATTTATTCTTCAGAGGTATTAATCAATATTTATCATTAATGCATCTTCCACACTGAACAATAACTTACAATCAAGTGCCTTAACAGAAAGTTTCAGTAATGGTTTTCTATATATTGATACAATAGCACATCCAAGTTCAATTCTTTATTCTGCATGCTTTGCCTGTAAAGAAAGTTACACTGCACTCGTTTCAAACCAGAGACGTCAATTTCCCAACACTTACAGTGTGTGGGAGAATGGAGAAAATTATGCCTGATCTAGTCTGGAATTCAACATAAACATTTCCATGCAAAGATAAGTCCCAGGTCTGAAGTAGCATTAAAAATGTGATTACATACGATTATGATGTTTACTTAACATACTCTAGGCATAGGCTTCGTATGCGACAGGACCATTAGCATATGCAGTTTATATCTAAAGGACTTCCTTGAAATAACCTAAGGAATTCTCGTTTTTACTTTTGCATGTGTGTTTTGGGGAAGGGAGAGAAAAGGGGATGAACAGAAAAATCTTTCAACTAAAGGAAGGTGAGGAAGTCCAGCCACACAAGGACTGCAGTGAAATACTTGCTTACATGTTATTTCCCCTGGATTGGATCTCTTAGTGATCTTAATGATCTCTTCTAAAAACCTGTTGCTTAGCTGGTCACATTAGTGGTTTTTTAGCAAATGTTTACTTGCCAAAGTTCTTCAAGCCTGTTTGAATTCCACTTCATTTCTTGAAGACTGATTAATGATTTTACATTTATTGTACTCCACGGAGCTACGCGACCCAAAACACTAATGTGGTTATTTAGGTAATGAACAATGCTTTCAATCTGGACTTCCTTTTTTCCTTTAAAACCACAGTGTTATCACTTGTGCAAAGACTGCCTATTTCAAGATGACTTTCATATCTGATTTAGCTACGTAGGGGGCTAGTCCTCAAGTGTACATCTCATCCCTTTTGGAAGCTAAACAGTGATGTGGACACAATGAGGGATTCCATTTTAGTTTTCATCACATTGCCACCTGCTTCCTTTTTGCTGCTGTGAACATGTTTGCTTCTAAGTCTAAATGGCAAGCCTGTTAAAGAATTGTGTCAGTCACTTCTTAATCAGCAGCTAGAAAACATTTTTGGTACAAAGTACTAAAGGACCAGTCTTTTATAGCAAATTGTAACAATTTCATTTTTCTGTTGATGTAATTTAAATTCCATAAAATGTAAGAGAAGATTCTTAGGAGTTCTGTCTAACATCAGGTATTGGATCCTGTTGCTACACTATTGGGCTGCATATCTTTCTCTTTATTCACATGATACAGAGAGGACTTTTAAGTGTTCAGTATCTTGCTTGTGTTTGCAGTTACATCATCTTGAACAGCACAACTTGTGCTGGGTAGTGCGTTGTGCTGTCCCAGCAACAGTGAGATTCCTCAGCATTTTAAATCCAGATTTTCTTCTGAGCCCTTAGTGAAACACAGGTAGTTTCACAATTCGTGTCTAAAGCACCTGGAGTCACAGAAATACCATCAGTCCAATGTGGTAATGGCATTTCTTTCAAACTGAGGGTTCTTGACAGTGACGAATTATCAGAGGAGTTCCCAGTGTGCTTCTGGTGAAATGTTGGGTTAGTTTTCTTTACTTTTGGAATCAGGACAACTGCAAGATAAAAATTCTGCATTGGGTACTACTTTTGTTTAAGACAGTGTATATAATGTTTACAATGCTGGATTATGACTTCTTTTTTTGACTCATAGTTCACTTTTGCAATACTAATTGGTACTATTATCCATAATTGCCACTGACCAATTGTATATTACTTAATATAATAGAATTTTACAGTATAATGTCCTGGGTACTTCTGTGCCTGTGAGGCTGGTAAATGAACGTGAACTTCTCCATTATATGCAGAGTGTCCTGATACAGATAACTACTATATTACTTCAAGTTATACTTCTTTTTATTTTATATTTACTTTGTTATTACTATAGTGAAGTTTTGTGGTTATTGGTATTTAAGGCATCTTTCTTGTCAGGACTCTTAAGCTGTGCTGTAGTGGCAAAATTCTCATTAGGGAGATGAATGATAGCACAGTGGGCATTGCAAACCCAAGTTCAGTTTATTTTTTAAATAGCTCAAGAGCTGGCAGTCCAGATATGTCTAGGAGAAAAAAGAAATATATGTTTAATTGGGGAGATAAAAGGTTTGTTGGCCTTCTGCATGTATCCTAAAGAAACAAGCCAGTTACTTTACTATTTTTCTTCCTCTATAGGACAAATGTAATGCTGAACACTGGAACTCTCCTTTTCTTCTTTTGGTATACTCTGAACCTTCTCTTCTACTGCAGACCTCTACAGATATCTGCAAATGTTCTATAGTATTCCCCTGTATACTAACAAGCAGGTACTCTGTTTTATATTTGCCATCTTCGCTGCTGTGTTTAACAGTTCTTCAACTCAGTGGTAGTAAAGGTCCAAACATATTTGTGGAACTCTTGTTATCCCATTTTTCAGCAAACAAAATGAAGATGGAGAGGATAGTAAATAGCCCAGAGCCACCGAGTAGAATGTATTCAAATGGATCCTTGAAAGGGAGAAATTTCTGAAACTCTTTCAATCCATTCCCTTGTCAGTCAAGTCTACAAACTTCTATTGCATTTTTGAAGGATTTTGTTTGTTTAGACTGGAGGAGTCTAACAGAGTTCTTTCAGAACAAGAATTCTGTTTCAAGTTTTCTCTTTGGTGCATCAAATTTGTACTGTTTCCCCTTTTCCTATAAGGTGTTCTTGCAAGGGAGATGGCAGTTTCAAAATTCTGTTCATTTTCTGAGGTACCTACTATTAGGCGTATCTTCTACTTGAGTTAAAAATTTACTCTATGCTTTTTTTTCCCCCAATAACATTCTTATACAAGTAAAGGAATTTTTATCATGAACTTTGCATATCTGTTCACTAATTTCTGGAACATGAATGTGACTCTTCTTTTAGCCCATCCTTTTCTAACTGTGCATATGAGATTCTGTCTGTTTGAAGTACTTCATACCTCTTCAGGATGAAAACTTACTCCTGTAAATCAAGGAAATGCTGATCCATTAGAGGTTCTTAAAGATTTTGGTTACGAAATCACAAGTTTTTCTTCTAGTATTTGGCTCAGCTCTTGATGGAAGTCCTAGTTAAGTTCACCTGTATGCATTTTTCTGCAGAGAAGCTATTCTTTCCTTTTTTTCCAGGCATATATTTTAGCCCCAAAGTTCAAATTTTTAAGTGTGGTGAAGAATATAGTAATTTGAGCTAGTTAATTGTTTTCAGATTAAATATAAGGTGGTAATTTCCAAAACTTGACAGTATCTTTGAAGGCTGAAGTTCTGACTACATATTCATTGACTAGTTCTCAATTTATAGTTTGAAAATATTTATTTGATACTAGAAAATGGGGTTTGGGATCTGTCATTTACTGCAGTTAAAAGGCAGCTTTAGAATATCATGAATGCCATTATTGTCTACTAGGAGCAGTGTTGGGTTTCTTTTGATAATACAGAGTGACAAAAAATTGATGTATGACTTATTTGCTAGGAAACGTATATCTAAGAAACCACAATTTAAATACTGATTTATTTGGGTGTGATTAAAGTGATGCTTTCATATGCATAAGAGAGAGTGCCATAACATCTGAAGATAGTTTCCCTCTCTGATCTTAGCTCTCCCAAGACCAGTTCTGGAACCCACGTCTTTTCCTTCTCTGGAAACCATGAGGACAGTGATGGGTAAACAGTGATTCCATCATATTTTCTATCACTCTGGCAAAACTTAAATAAGAAAAGCATTATTTTAAAATTTAGTCAAAACCTTTTGATTCTTTTTTTTCTGTTAGTGGCAATGCCAAATGTGTTAGTGAAGTGGTCAGTCATTTATATAAATGATAACAAGGAGATACTTAATTGTTAAGCTTCTCAATCCCTCGTAATTTTCTGCTCTGTAGGACTAGTTCACTAAAAGGTTAACTGTTTGTATTCAACGCAACTCAACTAGGCCACCCTGATTTGAAAACGTGATAATATTGTAATGAATGCAAATATTTGTGTAAAAAAGCTGAAAGTAATATGGGCTTCATTCATTTAAAAGTCTGTACTGACATTGCTTTGAAAAAAAACTGTTCATCTGTAGTATCTGAAGGCAGTTTTCTGGTTTCCTCTTAGTTACTCAGAGACCAAAGCTGAAATCTACTTCTCCTTACCTTGCAAGCCAAAGAGCAGTGGAGGGTAAATATGATGGTTTCTTTTTTTTTTTTCTTTTCCCCTGGCATCACTTGACATAATTTTCATCTGCTTTGACCAATACCTAGGTTTGTTAACGCATTTTGGCTTGCAAAACCACTTGCCATACTAATGACATGATTCTGGTATTTGAACCTATGCTTTGTTCCATCACCTGAAAAATCACTTTTTGCAGGGACAGCCAGCAAAAAGAATTTGTCACACAATGCCTATGTGTCTCTAGATGTGGATTTTATTTTGAAAATTCTAGAGTGAAATATTCCAATATGGCAGAAACATAATTTTACTTCTTAGTATTGCTATTGTTGTTGTATAGCCGTCTCATAGATGCCTTACAGGACATCAATGCTTTTTTCGTCTTTTGTTGAGCAGTTAAGTTCAAACTTGATGAATAGGCGTGTGCTTATTGGCTTAGAGACTAACCTAAAGGAAGAATGGGAATTTTCAGATGTCATGGGGAATGGTGAGGCCTTTATAGTCGGTTCTTTGTAAAAATAAGAATAGTAACAACAGTAAGAAAATACGTTTTTGCAAAAAAGTTATTGAACTTCTAAAAAGACTTGGAGTTATGACAGAATACCAATATGGTACTGTGCAATTTATTCCTTAATTCTGGAAAAAGGAGGTATTTAGTATTTGTAGTTGCTTGCATGAGATGTAACCACCACCTGTCATCTTGAATTCTGAATGCAAAGGTGTGTCTCTTGGCTCCCATGTTCAGTTTGCAACAACTGGTTTTTGAACATCTTTCAAGGAAATGTAAGGAGCGTTTTGGTGAAGTAGACATTTAGCCATTTTTCTGCTGATGGAGAGCCGTTTAGCTACTGAATTTCTAAGAATATTGTGTTAGTTTCAACCACGGCAAGACGGTTGCCTACTGATTTGGTCGCTGAGTCACGAGCTATTGCCAGGAGCAGGGGGCTGTTGCCCTAAGTGCAGAGCTTTGGGGTGTTGTGAACCAGTGATGCTTGTGCTGCTGCGGCAAGACTGTGAGGGTATCTCAAGGTTATTTCCGTGTCTGACTGTAGCAGCCCAGAGACCGGACCTGGAATCCACCTCCCCTGCTTCGCCGGGAACCACAAGGACTGTGATGGGTAAATAGCCAGTGATTCCCTTCCTATGCTGATGACTTTGGCAATGCTTTTCTCTGCAGCCATGAGCCTGTTCAGATGTTTTGGTGTCCTGAAAAGGTGATCCACAATGCAGCTCCTTATCAGAAATTGCTCCGTCTGCAAGCTTTCTGCCGCCTTTTTTGGGGTTCCGCTTCTAGGTTTCCTCTGTTACCTTGGGCTGCCTGTGCCAGTTGAAAGGTAGCGTCATGCTGCTATGGGGAGCGATGCTGTGGCGTGGAAGCCTGCCCCAAGCAGGGCCGCGTCTCATTGTTTATAGCTCTGTCTTGATGCGACTCGTGCAACAGCAGCCTGTCTGAGGACCTGAAGGTGGTTTTTGTGTTTGATCTTAGCTACTCGAAGACCAAGGCTGAAGTCCACCACTCCTTCCTCACTGGCAACCCAGAAAACCCTGACGGGTAACTAGAAAAAACCTTTCTTTTCCCATTTCCCCCTTTGTCTGTTGCTCCCCATCACGCCTCCCACCCCAAACCACCTGGCATCCTTGTCATCTTCCATGGAGAGTATGAAGAATTGTTGGTGCAGCTTGCTTGCCGAAGCACTCGCCGCACTTGCTCTGTGATTCTGCTGTTTGGTCCCATGCTTTTTCCATTGCTGATGAGCATTTTCTGCAGGGTCTGAGGGACCGCTTGTACAGGGAATGTACTCTTGCACTTTGCCTTCAGCTGCCATTCCCCTGCTTCTTTGTGTTTTGGTAGCAGGTCTTCCTTTCTCTGACACATTCAGATATGACAGCGTTCTTAGGAGGCAAGTTGCGTCTGCACTGAGCTGGGCTGGCACAGGGGGACAGCACCGCAGTTCAGCTGCCTGCCAGAGTTCCCTGGTCTAAGGGTGCAGCCCTTGGTTGCTTCACCACTGACTCTCAAGATGGCTGGTTGTCATCTGCCCACACCTTTACATTGCCGTCACCTGGAAGAGGGAGTGATCTGCTCTGCTCTACTGCTGCCTTTGAGGTCACGTTAGGGTTTTGAGAACGATGCCTCTTTTCAACTTCTGGTGAATCTCAGCATGTTTCTTCGAGGTTCAAGCACTGGCAGCCTTTGGTGCTTGGCCGTGCTGCCGACCTGATCTGGTAAAGGTATTTCTTGCAGATCCGGTAACAATGCAAGATGGGAATTGTCCCAAGATATGTTGAGCTTTTAGCCGAACTGTTATTTTTCTTGGGCCAGATTGGGGTGAAGTGCAAACGTAGAGATGAAATGGCCGTACGTGAAAGGCCGTATTTGCTTATGGCATTGGATATGGCCTGTGACGACAATGGGAGGTGATGCTCGTGGCGATAGCTTCTTTCACATTGGCAAGTGTACAAGACCAGTTCTGCGTCCTGGGAGTATTTTTTGGCCCATGAGGTAACAAAAGCTTTATGTGAGCAGGCTGGTAAACCCACAGACCTGAAGTCAAGTGCAAGTTGAAGTGTAATGAACCGTATTGGCATATCCTTCCCATGGAGATGCGGTTGAATCGTAGGTTACCAGACGGCTGGCCGTGTTTCTTGGTGTCTCAGTCTAAGAGGTGGAAACTCATTCTGAAGTGTGTTTTTGTGGCACTGTAGAAATCTTGTATTCTTGTCAACTGAGTGTCATGTACTTCTGTGTCTTCTCCAATAACGCTGTAATTCTTGCCTCTATTAATCCTTTTGGGGTCCTTCTACCTTCTCCTTTGCAAGAAAGTGCTTTCTGTGTATCAGTACATCTCTCCTCTGTTACCTCTATTTTAAATAGTGTTTTCAAACCGAGTTTTTATATGTCACATCTTGTCCTGCAAGACATAAACAAGTCTTTCTTTGCCTTTCACCTCTTTTTTTTAGTTAATTTTTATGTTCTTCTTATATTTCCATCATACTGTCTGATGTCTTTGAATATTTCTTCATATTTCTTGCAAGAGCTTCTTCATCATTTGCATCACTAGTGGATCTTCACATACTTACAGTAGAAAATCCATTCCATAAGCGTTTGAGATCTTTTCCTGTCTGAAGTCCCTAGTTCCTTAGTAATGGGTTGAAACCTGTTCAGTCTATAGGTTCAGATGATGCCAAAAAGAATTTTTTGTTTTGTTTTGTTTTCCAGCTTCACTGGACTCTCATCATATTACTTTCCTGTCCCAAACATCTGCATCTGCAGAAATATCAAAAATAGAGACTGGTAAATTGTGTTTATGATACCTCTGTAACTTAGGATTTGGTTATGTGTCAAGGTTGTTACAGTTACAGGCTGTTTGCTCTGCTTGGTGTTCGCTGAAATGGGGTTTTGTCTGCAGTGTTTGGTATTTAGGCTCTTACAACTACACGATGATATTCTGTGATAGCGGATCAAATAGAAAAACCACAGGAATTGGTATTGTTTTGGGTGGTTTAAATCTGTTGGATATAAGGATCACTAGCTAGATGGAGTCAGTATCAGTTACAAAGATATATATATTCTTTGGGACATTTTACCCTAGACGATGTTTTGATAGTCAGGCCATACATGTTATTTTGGAGTTTTCTCCATTATTAGGCATTTTTTAAACTTATATTATCATTTCTGCTTGAAACTTTTCTTACCTAGGGTCATAGCTGTTTAAATTTGTATTCATATCAGAGGTATGAATGTGCAAGAGATGAGAAGGAAAATGATCCTAAATCTGCCAGTCAGTATTTCAACAGTATTTTTTTGAATTTTCTGCCTCACCTTCAGGCTCTTCAGTATGTCACAATGGTTGTGTTAACTTATGTTATGTCAGTTATAGAAACTATCACAATTTAATTTAAACGGCAAACTACATGATGTGTAGTATATTAAAACCTATAACTCAAAATACTGGCATCTGTAAAACTGAAACAGGCCAAGTGTTGGCAATAGTAATACCTGTTTGCAGAAATTCATATTAGCATATATTTTAAGTATGTAGGTCTCTTACTACAGGTGCAGGTGAAGTGAAAAGCACAGGTTTTTTGATGCTGCATGTGCGCAGATCAATTGACTCCTGTTGATAAGTCTGCTTTTAGGGGGACCACAGGTTCTGTCAGGGTGTGTCTGTTAGGCGTGTGTGACTTTTTCAAAACTGTGAGGTTTTGTTCATTTCAAGTTTGAAATCTTGTGATGTTGTATTATAGTGATATTGGCATCTTGCAAAGCAGTGTAAAGCAATCTTACTTTTCTGCTATCCACACACACACGCACCCCACCCTGCCCCCATTTCTGCACCAATATGAATCTCTCTCTCAGCGTTATTTACGTTTTTCTGCAGTTACAAGTTCAGCTGACCTGGAAAAATCTATGCCTCCACTTTCCAGAACACCTCATGTGCTAACAACAACTATGGGTAATAGTAATACATCAGTTTTTCAGTTAAACCACTTTAGGTGTTTTGCTAGCAATTTTGGAAATGCTCTTCATCCCAGATATTTTGTTCATCTGCCATACTTGTCTTCTGCTTGAGTCATGGTCATCAGCATAGGCAGACAAAGTACCCTTTTTTACATGACAACTTGCCCTTACTACCAAGAAACTCACCTGAGCATGTTTCTGATCTTATGTTTGTCTCTCAAAAACCTACTAGGGCTATTTTGAGATATAAAATGAGGTAATCTTAGTTTAATAATAATGAAAATAATGCATAAAGCTTAATAAGAGTCTTAAAATTACTTGGTTTTTTTCTTTCAAACTTAACTGTTCTGCTCTCAGATGGATACAGACATTTATATAGTCTATATTGTTTATGCCAGCATAGTAATCTTTCTTGTGATTTCTTACTGTTCAGTGATTATTATTTTTTACTTTATTTTACCCTGGTTTTATATATGTATATATTTACACAGATTATACGACATGAAAATTCACTAACAAAATCTTGACAGAAAAAGCATTGAAGAGAATTAAGATAGTCTGTCTTACAGAAATATGTTTGCAGTATTTTTTAGGTTTTTTAGATTATATTTTTTCTGCCTTTTTTGGAGTGCTTTATGCTCATAACCATGGTGTTAGGAGTTCTTTTATCTTTTTATTTTTGCGGTTGCTTCAAACTACATAGACCATGCTATCTAAAGTAATAATAGCTTTCATTGGCTGACAATTTAGTTGTCATTTTAAGCACTAGCTTTATCTCCCACTCTAAACCGGCACTGCTCCATTGTCAAGGTAAAGCATGCTTATTGTGGGTGGACTTCTGCATTGCAAATTAGGTATGTTATAACCTATAACATTTTTCTTTGTTCTTATAAAACCAAAAAAGCTATGTGTAGAATTAATAATCATAGATACTGTGACTTTTTTTTTTCTATAGCTTTCAGTGGTATTCAGCCTGTTCTTTCAAGCCCTGTGACACCTAGTAAGCCTGAAATAGCAGATGCTGGACCAGGTACAATAATCTACCTAGATCCTAATTCAGGACCCTAAACCACACTCTAAAACTCACTGAAATGTGTACACTGATAGTCTTCGCTTTCTGTGCACATTTGGATTAGACCCTAACACCTGATTTTTGAACTTAGATTGCTGTTAATGGTTGAAATTAGTGCTTTCTCACACTTCCACTGCATATGGCAACTCATAGTCATGTGACTCTCCTTCAGTATTTTGAAAAATGTGCCACACAGATAATGGAGAAACCAGTATCTGTTGTGAAGCAGTGCTGTTGAAAACACTGTGATGTGTGCTGTAGGCTGCATTCTACTGCTGTAGCCTTGTTTAAAATATTAAGGGGAGTGTATCCTTAACAGCATGAAGTTGGTTATCAATTATAGACACTCAGCACTTTTGGACTGAAGCAATAGTTGGATCAGTTGTCAGCTTTCTGCTCCAAATTTTGTATGGTTTTAATGTCTGACTATTTGCTTGTTCAACATGACCTCTTTGTTAAATTCCTACATTTTACACTGTACCATCTCCCTTAAGTAATGGACCAGAACTCAAAATTTTCAAATGCCCAACTTAAAATCTTACCTTGCAGTTGTTGAGATCCAGACCAGTTGCAGTGAAGGCAGGAGAAAATGAATATTGAGAATTTCTGCACATCACAAACACGATGATTTATAGTCACTGAAGCTCTGTGCAGTTCAAAAGATTGAATTTCTGTCTAATGTATACTAAACTGAAAAATGTCCAAGCATTAGTGAAGTATTTGTTGTTCTTGTAAAAACAAATTTGTTTTTGCTTATGAAGGAAAAGTTTCTTCTATTAGGTCCTTGCTCTCTTATGACTGTGTCACCATTTCTTCCAACAGCAAGAAGTGAATCCATTCTGGAATCTTTCACAACTAAAACTACTCGTCCTTTTCAATGGCCAAGGGTAACATTAGGTAATGTTATTTTCACCCAGTGAAAAACTCTGTGTTTGTTTTGAGCTCTTCATCCCATATCGATTCATTTCTTCTAGCATATCATTTCACATGCATAATCATTCTTTTTCCTGGTTATAGAGTCTTGTTCTTCCATTGTCATTAGACTGATTCTTCTTGATATATCTCTGTATGAGAACATAGTTCAGAATGGTTTTACTGTCCTCAGGGAAGTAAAACTTGCCGCCTGCATGAAAAACACCATCATCCTTTTGTTAGTGTTCTGTCTCTCGCTTTTACTCTTATGCACACGCATGTGCTATCTTTCTCTGATACGAAGAGCTTTCATACTGGACATTTTAATTGTTTTGGAGACATAGAATCTATTTCTGATCAATGCACAGCATTTCAATATAATCTCTATTCCACATTTTACACTGATTTCATCAGACAGCTTTGACATTTCATACTAAGTTGTCTTTTCTTCAATATAGACTTGTCATGTTGCTGTTTGTTGTGGGAAACCCTTGTTAAGCATTTTTTGATTGCAAACTGAGCTCTTTCTTTCAGCTCCAAAAGAAATACCAATTATTCCTTCTAAACTGAAACCGTCTGCTACCCCAGAAGTACAGCATGTGAAACCTGGTAATTGTGCACACCATTTTTATAAGCTGGTATGCAGAGAGATACGTTCACTAAAAATATCTAAGCAAAACTTGCTAAAGAGGACAGGAACTATGCAATACATAAGTGTCTTGACTGACTCATCATTCTAAAATCGGTCATTTGTGTTGCCTAGCAAAAGGAATGAGAGTTAAGCACATCAGTTTCATGCCTTTGGGTCCAGTGATAAAAATATAAACTAGTTCTGTAACCTTTTTAAAGGACTGGAAAGGAAAAAATGTCTTCTAGATGGCACGGGTTTGGGTTTTTTATATCACTTACATAAACAATATATATGATTATTATTTCTATAATTTCCTTTGCAAATCCCCATCTCCCACTTTCACACAAATATACTATGGCAAAGATGGCATCTTTGCTAGCCACAACAGTTTGTTGATTGAAAGTAAGTTGCTACTTGTGTGATCAGTAAGTCTTCCTGTAGGCAACTCAATGGAAAGGATTGCCATTTTAGTGGAAGTAGGAGAGCTTTCTCAAGGTAGAAGGGGAAACTTTCATATACATGTGAAATTCATTCTTTGAGCATGGGAGCATTATCATCATGTCGTGTCTTTTTTCCTTTTCTGCTTTTTGATCAAAAAATAGATCTCCAAACTCATTTTCTTCTGATTTGGGATTAAGGGAGATGAATTTGTCTCCTTTAGTGAGTTGGGTACTGGACCAATAAATATTATGGTGTACGTTACTAGAGCCCTAAAATGTTTCTGTTCTCATATCTTATAAACAGGCAGGTCAGTAAAAAACAGGAGTTGCCTTTGGTGTCTTACAATTGGCTACAGGCTCTGATTTAAGATTTCCAGCAAGATTTTTAGGCATTTCCCCTTAAGTATAGGTTCTCTGGTATTTGTTATGGACTGCAGTCTTCTCTTCAGTCAGAGCCTTCATCTGTCCTTTCTCCCATATTCCTTATTACCCCCTAACAAAAAAAATATATCTGTTGATTGAATCAAATAATGGATTTAAAATGTCCTGAGAATATAAATATGGGGAAGGAGCCTTAGAAGCAGACTTCCACATATAGCCATGAGCATACAGGGTGTAGTTTTATAGGAAACAAAACTTAAAGGAGTATAGGTGTTATGCATAGAGTAGGACTTAGTTGCGTGCTTACCTAGTCTATTTAAAAACAAACAGACCAGCCTCCTGAACTATTGGAATGATAACACTTTCGGCTTACCACTGATACATCTACTGATCTGTCTGATTACACCTGAATTTTTCTTTTCTAGCCCCTAAACCACCAGTTCTGGAGCCTAAAACTTCTCAGACTGTTGAACAACCAAAAGCAACACTAGGTAATACATGTGTCTGTAGCTGTTGATCATTTCTCTGCAGTCCAAACTGCAGTTTGTACTCTGTTACTTTATCTCATAGCTTTTACTATATTTAATCCATTTCTCTGAGACAGGGAAAAAAGTTAGGAAATAAGCATTCAGAAATAGGTTTTTCTAAACTTAGGAGAAAAAGCAACTTGAGGTTTTTTTCATACAGTTTTACTATTTCTATAGTGTAATAAAATTTTGGGGGTCAGAATTGTCTTCCATTTTGTTGGGAGTTTTTCTACAGCAGCACACTTTACCTTTAGAAAATCATCAGAAACCCACTGGAAATAAAATCGAAAGACCAAGTGCAAGGTTGGTATTGCGAATGTTAGTCCTAAAACTCAGTGAAGGATTCCTGTGGCACTAGGTGAACGTGTTAATTCTACTGTTCTTTTTTGAATCCTTCTGAATGTCACTTCGGCTTGAAAAACACCTTCAGTCATTTCATATGTCTGATTCTACTCTGTTCTTTCGGTAAATGTCATATGCTTTTCCACTGTATCTATTGTTATGAAACTTTTTCTTAGAAAGCAGTCTCATAGCAGTGCTTTATAAAAATGAACAAAATTACTGACTATACTACCTGAAACTCACTTTCAGATTGTCAGATTAACAGTCATATTTAGCTAGTTACAGTTTCAGCCCAAGCAGGTTTGTGGGGAAGAAACTTTCTAGGACTGGTTGCTCTGAATTTTTACCATTTAGATGATACTACTTCTTTTTTATTGACAGAATTCAGTGACTACAGATATGAAGCAGTTCCCTTTTTTAATATTTATTCCATGTTTTTCCATCTCCCTACCAGTAATTTCTTTACAGTGTTGAAATTTGAGGACATCTTTGCATATTTGGACTACGTATGTCTATTGATGGCTTAAAATCAACCTGCATTTCAAAAGAATAAACAGAATTATTATTTTTCCACTTGCAAAAATGAATTCGCTGACTTAATGAGAGGAACATTTTGATGTGATTGTAAGCCACAATTACATATTTTAAGTCTAATTATTGACTTTTCCAGTGAAGAACAAGCAGGGATTTTGCTGGGGTAGTGATGTCAAGATTTTTGAGGCTTCTTAGAAAATCTGATTTTGCCATTTGCTTTTGTTCCCAGTAGCCGTTTGTTGCTTCATTTCGGGCTTGAAGAATGTGATTTTTATGTGATACAGTAGAAAAGATAATCTTATAATCCAGTATATTTCTTTCAGCTCCTAAAGAAGCAAAACTCATACCTTCTGCATCTAAACCTAGACCAGCTGCCAGGCCCCAAAAGCCACGAACTAAACCTGGTAACTAACTTCCATAGCAAACATATTTTGTAACATATCACTTAAGTACTATATGTTAGTTTAAATGTATTCTATGTGAAGCTGAGCATTCAATTATCAGAAAAATGGACACTGAGGGGAGCTGTGCTCTATGAGGAATAATTGAACCAAAAAAGTTTGAAGCAAAGCAAAAAGCCTAAATTTTTATGTCCCAAATCACCAAGTTGCCTGGCCTGGCATTGAAGCATTGTTTTCCTGCTTTTCATTTCAAAATAACAAGTTTTCCAACGTAGTTCAGTGCAGGGTCCAGAAAACACAAATTCTCCAGCTTTGCTGGTGGTTATAGCATCTTGCCTAGAACCATAGGGTTTGTGTTCATTCAGTGATCATTAATGCATATGTAGTCTTACCTGAAACTGGAAATGAGTGAAATTCTGCTCTGAAATGTCGTGAAGGCCTATTTTATGATGGCAAAGGAAATTACACCTTTACACCAGGGTTAGCTCTAGTCTGTGATGTATGTCAGAATAAAAGGTAAGTGGCATTTTTTGGACCTGAAGAATAAGGGAATATAGTTACAAAGTTATTACTGGTGTTACATGGTTTATAATGAAGTTAGAAAGCTTAAAATTGCATAATTGTATATTGTAAGAATATATTACTTAATCTTGGAAGAGATCAGGCAATATTATTAAATTCTTTCCATATTATCTGGGTTATTTTTTTGCTCATACAAAGAATTGCTGTCTGAGACCAAATAATTCCTTATGAAACTTGTTAATTAAATGGTACTTATGACTTGGAACTGTCTCAAAATACTGTGCATAATTAGTTTTTCATGGTGATTGCAGCTCCTACAACATTTTTAGTGTAGGATATCCAGTATTTTATTACTAGAGTTATTACATTTCTCTCTGATGTAGATGCCTATGTCTGAATACAGATCTGAATCCTGCATGCTTTTTGTTTGTGTTTTTTTAGTTGTTTATTTTTGAAACAGCAGAGATAGAAACAACTCATTTGGAAACTTACATAAAGTTCTTTTACACCCTTGGACTGTCAAGATATACACTGTATATTGATGTTTCCACACTGAATAGCTATATAATGATGTTTTATATAACTGCAAAGAAAACTACAAGATTCTGTATTTGTGTGCGCGTGCCTCTTGTTTTTCCTCTCCCTGTTAGTGGTTTCACTGATCCATCTGATGGAATCCTAAGAAACACTTCTTAATCATAATTAAGCTTGTCATGATCTTCCTGTAAGTAGGTATTTGTGAATTTGGCATTTGTTCTGATGGGACAAATGGTGATATTCTTGCTTAGGAATTATTATGTGAGGCACAAAATATACAGTGCATGGGAATAACCTGGCTTTTAGATAGGTGGCAAGTTGGCCAAAGAGCAGGATCTCCTCTGTGTTCCAGCTTCACTTGGAAGTTCAGCTTAAATTAGAAACTTGTGTCATGACAGTGGTTGTCACCTTTCCTTAACAGCGAATCAAAATAATGAAGAATATGTGCTGCATTCATGCTGGATTACTGACTTACTAATGACCCACTTTGGGTCAAACAGAATTCCTGAAAGTTAAATTTGGCTCTCATTGTTAGTAAGACTTTTGTACTGTTTCTGATAAAGTATTTCTCTTTTTGGAGTGGAGAAAAAACTTAATTTAAAAAAACCCCAAAGTTATGAACAGTTTTCAGTGTTTCCAACCAACCAACTGTACATTCAAGTGAAAGTTTGCAGCTTCATTCTTTTTCTTGATATGTGGTATTTTATTCTGTTGCTTGCATGAAAATAAAGTTCTTGCTGCCAGTGTGATCATGTCCAGCCATTGCACTCACTTGTACTGTTGTTAGCATTCTCTAAACATACGAAGTTTCCTTTTTTCAGGAAAGGAAATTCTAATGAATTTTCTACCGTGCATCCAACTGCACTGCAACATTTTCTTTCCAGAAAAGTGCAAGAATAGCTCTTTATAATGAACCTCTGTTGAGCCCCTGTAGATGCATTATAAATTTGCACTCTTGTGCCTCTCGTATGGAATGCTAGTTCTTACTATTTGTAGATTTCCATAATCTCAGTACAGTACTGAAGTTAAGAGAGCATAGTGTTAGATTGGTGCATACATGTAGTTGTTCCTCTTACAGTCTTATCTCCCTTACTGGGACTATGAGGGTGGTGGAAGGACTTCGAAACATGCATCTTCTGAAGCACAGTTATACCAGAGAACCACGCCTTCTCAGCATATGAAAACTGCCTGATAACTTGATGCACGTCTCTATTTTCTGTCCTTCACAGTCTCAGGTTACCTGGTTGCTCAGTGCTTGCAACCTAATCATCTGATTAATTGTTTAATAATATCGAGAGTAACTGTTGTGTCAGTCCTCTTATATTGTCTGTGAGTTTTATTTAGATGCTGTGTTTTCAGAAAGGTCAGAGGAAATGAAAGGCATTTTATTTCCTCCCAATCTTGTTCTCCTCTCATCATAATTCTGAGAAATCCATCTCCCAGCTCTACCTTTTTATCTAGAAAATCTACATCAAATGTGAATTATACATCTATTAATGAGCTTTTTTTAAATGGCCTGAAAACTAACCATTACCAGAGACTTTCAGAATCTTAGGATTGGGAGGAGGATGGCATTGTTTAATCTTATGTTTGAAAAAACAAAGAAATTAAAAATAAAAAACAGATTGGAGTGATTTAAGATTCATCAGAAAAACAGGCTACAATGTATATATGGCCCTAGGTTAGTTCTGGAAGAATGTGCAGAGTACCTAAATTGTAGGTTAGTATGCTTCTTACTGGATTTCCGTCTATGGATTTAGAGCAGAGTGTAGTGCTGAGGATGGATACATTACGCAGTACTCAGTGCTGCCTAGTGTAGAAAAAGAGTCTCCAGTTGTTAAATAGGTAAGAATTCCCTGCTGATCTTTGTCAGGACAGAGCAGCACTTCCAAATGTGACGCTTCAGAGAACTTGGCAAAGAACAGAGATCAGACTAGTGAATGATTTTTCCATAGTTGCTTCTGTGTATTCTCATTGTTCACCTTTTGACCCCAGCTAGTACCAGAGCCCTGGGAGCAGGGACTGATGGCACTGGTTCGGTTGGATTTGTGCTTTTTTCCTTTTTAAAAAGAACAGGGATGTCGCTTTATGTGAGCCACTTCATGCATTACCATTTTAAATTACTTGGCTTTAAAGGGGATCATCCTAGGAGAGGTTTACCTACTTAGCAACTGTTAGTTTAAAGATCTGATTCCCAGACAACATAGGAAAACTTCATAGATGCTCGCTGTCAGATATTTTTTTCAACTTTTCAGTTCCCAATAAAGCTTCTCCTTCGAAACCTGAAGCCTTTTGGCATCCAGAATAGCCTGTGACAGTGCTGGGTAATTGCTATGTCCTTTCACAAAATCACAGAACAGATGAGGTTGGAAGGGACCTCTGGAGCTCATCTGGTGCAGCCCCCTGCTCCAGCAGGGCCACCTTGAGCCGTGCCCAGACAGTTTTTTAGTATCTGCAGGGACTGAGACTCCACATCCTCTCTGGGCAACCAGTTTACTTAATTGCCTTAATTATTTGTCCTGAAGGCATTTTGGAGTATTTTGTTTTCTTAGAGTAGTTGCAATAGTATCAAATACATCAATCATTAACTATAAAAAATGCCAGTAAATAAATGAGGGAAGATTTAAAATTCTGCGTGAAATACGTCAGTTTCTTTATTCAGTCTTTCAAACTTAAACATGATCCCCCCCCAAATAGAATTCCCTCATCATAAACCTTCATGCAAGGAAATAGAGACTTTTAAATTAATAAAGTAATTTTGTATCTAAACTGGCAGACTTTTGGGTCTCAGATTTTATTTCATTTAAAAGTACTATAGTAAATTTCTCAAAATCAGTGTACTTGTGAGTCTTAAAATGTTTGTGAATTTCAACATGACAATTTGTCAGTATGTCCAAAAATGAAGTCTGAGGCACACTGTACAATGTTAATCAATCATTTTTTCTTTCCTGATTAAAATCTGTATCATGATAAAGAGAGAGACAGCACCAGGAAGTATAGGTAATAAACCACAGGCTGAGAAGAGTCAAAGCAGAGTAAACAAGTGAAGTAAAGTTTGGAGGTTTGGATGATCAAATTGATTACTTATTGGAGATGTATTTAGGATCGAAAATGGAAGTTGTAAAGTCATGCTAATACTAAACAGTTCTACTAAGTTTGTCTTCAAAGGTCTTTATATTTTTCAGAGTCTTTGGAGTTCTTTCAAACTTAATTACTCTGGATAGAGATGGGAAGCTTTTTAACTTGATTATCTAATGTGCTGTAATGCTAGATAACATACTGGGATCTTCAGCCTTACTTTCTTTGAGTTTGAAGTTATTTACATCTAAAATCTTTTACATTTAACTTTTGCATCACTGTGAAAGAAACTCAGGAAAATTAATAGAAAGATTTACCGAAGAAAACAGATTTCTCTGGAGCTGTCTTTTTTTCAGTGGTCTACAGCCATAAAGAGAAAAAAAAAAACTGTCAGGAAAACAGGAAGATGGAGACTGAGAGCACTCCTCTGTCAGCTCTGTTCCTGTAGCATAAATGCACCTTTTATTTTCAAAGAGCAGCAGAAGCCGCACAGGGTAGTTACTGTTGCTTAAGAGCATTCAGTACATTTATTACTTACTCAGTGTTTCCATTTGAATAGTAGGGAGGCAGCGGATTCTAACTGGGAAGCAAGAGCAGCCTAGTCATACCAGAAGTTGAGAAACAGATATAGATACACCTGTATTTCTCTCAAGAAAATTCTCTTTATTTCAGCAGCAGCCATTCCGGTGTCAGTCACTACTAGGACTCCCTACACATATGAACGTCCAAAGACTGCAGAGGGTAATGATTACGAATCATCTTTAGTCATTCTTCTTTCCGCTGGTCTGATAATGCGTGCAGTTGAAAACACCGTTTCCTTTAGGCTTCTTACTTATTTGTATGTGGTCCAAACCCAGCAAATGGAAATACAGTCTTGGTGCTTTCTTTCTCCATGTTTCTAGCATGGAGATATTATCTTCTAAAAGACAGTATACCACTTCAAAGGTATCTGGTTAGAAACTTCAATTATATTACAAGAAGAAAGAATAAGAATTATAAGAATTATTGCAATAATAAATATAAAAATAAGATACTTAATCTAAAAATCACATTTAAAACTACAAACTGCTGAACCATTTCTGCAGAAGGGGGAGTTCTCTGATACACGTAACCGAGTATTGCTTGATAATTTCTCAAATTTATGGAAAATATTGCATCTTTTCAATTATTCCATGGAAACTTGTGTTCAATTTAAGAAAAAAATACTCTAGTATTAGTGGGGAGGAAAGTTTGTATAAACTAGTTAGCTTTTTCGGTATGGGAATGTATGTTTAGTGGTGTGTTTAATAGATATGTTTTTAATGTAGACTAAAAACAAAGGTGTCCTTTGCAGTAAGCCTTGACATGTTATATCTAATTCAAAGAAAGATTTGAGTCACTGTTTGCATTTACTGTGCGGATTGTATGCTGAGAAGCATCTCAAGATGTTTTCAGAGGTATAGCTTTACTCTAAAACCTGGATGAAGCCAGCTACTTTACTGGATGAGGATGGCTTTAAGTCTATGCTTAAATTATTTTATGAAATAGAGTAAGTTTGTTCTGGTTAATTAGCAATAAATCACTTAGATTCACTGTTTCCAACTGCAGTAAGTCCTACTCCAAAAAGTACTCTCAAAACTCTTCTAATTACCTTGATATGTCACGGTCAACATTGGATAACAGTGTTTACTTAGCATTGTTTCTTAGCTCTCTCTTCTTTGGCTTTTGACTAAACTCTTAGAAGCTAATTTTGCTGCAAAGGAACACCCAGCTCTTTGATTATCTCTTTCTTCGAAGGCTCTGTCTGCTTGTTTTGTCCATATCCAATAATATTTCATGCATAAGCCCATAGCACCATATTTTCCTCTGTTTATTCATTGATATGAACTGAAGGTCGTTTACTAGACTTCATTTCTTCATTGCTGAATGTGAATGTGATTCTTCTGTGGGACACCATTTACTTTCAGTTTAAATACTGGTTTTTACAAACCAAGTTTTTTCCAGTATCCAAAATCACAGCCCACACACTTGAAGCCCAAATCATCTGCTAAGACTGAAACACGAGTTAAGTCTGATAGAGTACTTCTTTTGAAATTGTGGACTTTGAGGCTTGCTTTTAGTGTGGAAAGTAAAAATGTGAAAATCTTCAACTTTTTTTCCTGGAGGAGGGGAGAAGGAAGTCATGCATCATTCTGGGATAATATTTATACAAAGAGAAATTAAATTGCTTCAGAAAACAATTTGCAGGCCTAACAATTTTATTCTGAATATCTGAAGTTTTCTTTCTTTTTGAGAACTCATTGATTTTTTGAAGGCAACCTGAAAACAGAAATGAGTGTTTTGTAGAAAAAGATTTTGAATTTGAATTCTGAAGGTAATTGATCACCTTAAATGATGGCAAAGTCATCGCATACCAGGGATATGTAGTAAGCATAACTACGTTGTTTTCTGTACAGTATTTGGCCATTGTTGACAGAAAGAAGTTAATTCTGATTGTTTTGGCTTTTTTTCCTTATTTGCAATGATATTTATACTAGGGTATATTATACTGTGAATTTTAATAGAAGTGTAAGAAATACTGTAGTATTAAAAGCATCAATTGCAAACAAAGTTTTGTAGTTTTATTTATTGTAAATCCCATTTTTAAAATAGATGTATAAGAATGCTTGGGAGAGAAGTCAGTATAGGTTATAGAAAGGGTTCTATCTTTAGGTGCATATGTCTGTATGTTATATATTACTTTAGTTCTTACTGCCTTGAGCGGGTAGTTTATTAATTAATATTATTTTAATATATTTTCTGTGCTGCCAGGAAATTTTTATAGATTCTGCCATTTCATTATTTAGGATCATGATATGTTTTTTTTCCCTCCATTTTTCCCCCCCAAGTTTTGCATAGTTTGTGAGAAGGAAAAAGGGATATGATGTATTGGTTTTATGATCCAAATTGTAAGAGGATGTAATGAGAAAAAACTAAAAGGCTTTCTCAAAATAAGTTTTTTTGGGGTAATTATATAGCTGTACCAATAGCAGCCTTTTAGTCCTCTGCTTGACTGCTCACCTTAGAGGAAAAATGGAACTGTTTTGCCACGGTCAGCATGCCAATTTCAAGTAGCAGCAGACTTCAGTATGGGGATACCTGACATTTTTGTAAATTGAGTCCCTTGCTGTCTCTCACTTAAGCTGTATGATCTCTTCCCTTGCTTGTTCTAGGATTTACTGACTTCTTTTAACATATTTTTGCTTCCGTTGCCACCGAATTTGTACAATTGTATTTTTCTTATTGAACCTGTATTATTAGGAAGTTTAATTGTCCATGATTTTAAAAAGTAAAAGTTAATTTGAAGATTCTCATTACTGTGGTTTAGTATTAGCACCAGCTTTTATACTTAACCAGTGGAGTAATTTTAAGTTTTCTGGAGTACATTCCATACTTACCTTGTCACACTGTTTCTGTTGCAGTCTTGGAACCTATTACACTTAGAATTGAACCACCAAGGTCAACAATAGGTAATGATATTTCCATGGCAAACTGTCATGTTTGCTTTTTTTCATCACAGAAAGCATCACTGAAATTAATCACCTTATGCCTTAGGATTGTTTCATTAAACTTAATTTTTCTTCTAGGTATTTGTCTTGCTTGTCGTTCATGACAGTTGGGTGTATTGCTCCCTTCACAGTTGGAATGTCTCCTTTTTAAGAAAATGATGCTGGCAGCTCTGAATCACCTTTCTCATAATTATGCTTGTCTGCGCTTGTCCCAGCTTTTTATTTTATAAAATAGAACCTGAGCTTCCAAAATTACTAAAACTCCACACTCTTGCTTATATTGTTGTAAACACACGGAGAGTATTACCTGATTTTTTTTTCCTACTTCCTATAAAAATACTTTTTTTCTCTGTTGCAGGTTTGAGGTTTCTTTGTGTGTTCAACTTGATATCAGATACTAATTGCTGTACAATTTAACCGACTTATTACCCACATTTTCTCTTCCAGCTGCAAAGGAGACCCAACGTGTTCCTTCTAAACTTAAAACTTCATCCAAACCTCATATCTCACAAGCCAAAGATGGTAAACTGCTTTGTGTGATTATTTCTAATACAGTTTATATTGCATTGAAATGTGTTTCTGAGCAGCTGTTTAGTTATCTGAGCCAGCTGAAACATAATGCAGTTCTGTTCGGCCGTGTGTTCAGTGATTTATTTGCAGTTTTCAGGAGTAGTAACATTCACTAGGTGCTTTTCATCATGCAAAAGAATGAATCTCTGTTACTTCATGGCAGCAGGGTGAGAATATTGCTGTTCAACTCAGATTACAGTGGTAATTAAAGCATATAGGTGGGAATCAAAATACATATTATGGTTACTTATGTGCAAGGAATTGTACCACCTTGCTTTGTATTGGTAGAATAAATATGTTTCCTTTTTAAGTCGCAATTACTTAATTTCATGACACTATTATTTTCTGTATGAATTAGTAAATTACTCAGTGCATAGTTACTATTTTTTAATAAATATTAATATTTATTAGTATTAATGATCATTTATGCTGTATTCCAAAAAACTGGCTTTTTATACTATGTCGTTAAATGTGAGTGCAGTTGAATTCAGTGACGGGCAGAAAAAATTACTTTCTGTCCTTTGCTATCTAGTTGGTAATATCAACAGAAAATTACAAGGGTATCAAATACCAACGTATGTTATCTTTCGGTAATTGTGAAAAGAATTATGATAATCACTTTACTGAAGATCTTTAAATTGTAGACATAGAACAATATTTTTGAAATCCGATGTTATCAGATATTATTTCCTCATGTAGGAAACAGTCGAAATCCTTATTCTCTCATAATTTTTTAACCATGGCAGCTAGTTGTAAAACATTGTTTCCAAACTACAACTTAAAATGCAGCTTCTCATAAACTCAGTTTTTACCGCTGTGGTCATTTTTCACTATTATGGTAGGGTAGTCTGGCCATCTCAAAAAATACTTTTGTCACACTAATGTTACAGGTTTATACTGTTCTGTGGGGTTTTTTTGTAAAAATAATTACTGTTTCTTCAAGAATCTGTAACATACAGAACTTTTTTTACAGCATCATCCACTTATCTTGTGGCTGTCTTAAAAGATGCAAAGAATTGTTGATTGCCACCCATATGGAAGAACTGACGGAGAGGGATACCATTTCTGTTGTGCCTCTGTTTCTAATGTGGGAAATGCAAGAAAATAGCGTCAATTTCACATCCTGATGCCCCTTAAACACCTGATTTATTTTAGATCCATGCCAGTTTAGAGCTGAAGTATATGATCATGCAATGCAGTACACCATAACACTCTTTAATAATACAGCATCCAGAAAACAAGCAAGTGGTCTCTGATTCCAGGTGTATATAAACTGCATTTGAAATGCACCACAAAGGGAAGAGATTTGTGTCCCTAAAAAGCCATTTTCTGAATAAGGGAGTGATACGTTTTTGGATGTCTCATTGAAGCCCATGGGAGAACTAAGCTCACGCTGTTTCAGCTTACACTGCTTTCTCAGAGACTTCATTTAATGTAACAGTTTTTGTATGAGGTAGTATACATAGTACATAGTTCAAAATGCAGTTACTGGGCAAGGAATACTCATTGTAAGTGGAGTTATTCCCTTCAATTTTCATAATAGCTTTTATGTTTTGTTTCTGATATGGTCCTGGAATCTGTAACACTTAGAACTGATCAACTAAAACCAACAATAAGTTTTACTTACAGGGACCATCACGTTCAGCTTTTTTCTCAGTATACGCTGAGCACCACAAGTATATCTTCATTGTACTCCACCGTCATATTTTTTTACTATTAAATTTAGTTCTTTTGTAAGTTTACTTTGTGATTTTACACTAACAATTCATAATCATGTTGTTCGTTTTTTCATGTGTGCTGTAAAGTGGATGGAATCACCACATTCTGCATTTGACTACGTGTGTGTCTACTCAGTTTCTGTCATGTGCTGCTTCATCTTTTATACTGGTCCATCCATCCTGGCCTTGCTTTATGTCATCCTGTTACAGAGGTTCTCCATCAGCACTATTTCTTTGTGTACCAGGCACTCATAGTTCTCCATTACTCATACAAGCTTTCTGTGTTTCCAGAAGGTCCCAAAGGCATGTTGTTTTTTATTACTATGCCTTCTGTCAGTCTCAGTCCTTGAAAGATTTTAATAGTTGCATTATTTTTTTTTTTTTTCAGTTCCAAAAGAAACACAGCAGGTTCCCTCCAAACCTAGAACATCACCAAGCTCAGAGGTGCCACGAACCAAACCTGGTAAGCACATTGTTTCTTTATCTTATCATACTGATATGTGCGTGTTACAAATTCTGCTGTGATCAGTGGATCTTCAGAGTTATATGCATCCCTTGGGTGTGTATGTTGTAGCATTCCTTAAGGCATAAAATCCAGTATCACATGTCATGACGTGGAATTTATAAGCAACCTGGTAAGTTTAAAATCTCTATCTTCAGTTCTTTTTTACATTTGAAGTCATTGCAACAGTGGGCATTTTCTGTGCAGATATCAGTGAAAATAGGTCTTTTCTGTGTGAATTTTCCTGGGGTTTGGGAAAGTGAACATGAAAAGGAAGGCTGTCATTGCAAAGAGGAAGGGGTTTTTTCCGTATTTCTCAAATGGTGTACTTTTTTTTTCTTTACCAGGCACAATCATTCATTTATACTTTTCAGTTCACTTTTGCACAGCTGTTAAGTTATTCAGAGATTTACGAATGTGTAATACCCTCTATAATGTTGTTTACACAGCTTGGTATAGAGCAATATACAACCCTGGGCTAATTAAGGACAGAAGAAGAAAGTTATACAAGTCACACTAGCAATTGCATGAGGTACTGTGGTGAGTTGGCCCCAGCTAGCAACTGAGCACCCACTAGCCACATGCTCATTCCACTCCACAGTGGGATGAGGGAGAAAATCAGAAGAGTGAAAGAGAGGGAAAAAAAAACCATAGTTCAAGATAGAGACAGTTTAACAAGTGAAGGATAAAAAGAGGGGGGGAAACCAAGTGATACAAATGCAACCACCAACACATTCCACTAGCAGACAATGCCAGTCTAGGAGCAGTGGGTCCTTTGAAAAGTTTTGTTGCTAAGCATGACATCATATGAGGTGAAATATCCCTTTGGTCAATGGGGTTCAGCTGTCCTGGCTGTGTCCCCTCTTGCCTTAGCATCTTGCCCACCCCCAGCCTACTTGCCTGGGCGCAGAGTGAAAAACAAAGAAGTCCTTGATGCTGTAACAAGTACTGTTCAGCAGCAGCTAAAACACTGGTGTGTTACCAACACTGCCTTCGTCATGAGTCAGAGTACCACAGGGGCTGCTATGAAGAAAATAAACTCCATCCCAGCCAGACCCAGTACAGGTATCCAGAGTATATGCCATATTAGGTGGTGCTGCTGGAGAAATGGGCAGAAAGATGATAACAAAACTTCCTTTTCCCCCCAGTGAGTCTGCACCTATTGTTTGAATCCAAACCTTGTAATAATTTAGGAGAGTGTACAAAGCTGAAGGTGAAAACCACCCACAGTTTCTTTACGGCTTGTTGCAAAAGCTTCGAATTTATATTTGGGCTCTATTCTTTATTAGAACTATTGCCTTGAACTGGAGGCAACTTTGAGCAGCATAATAGTCAGACGTGTTTGAGCTTCAAGGAGGAGTGACCATCTGTCATTGGCTGTAGCAGGGATGGTGTGATCATTGTGGAAGTAGTTATTGTAACATTTTGATTGTTCTTGGTAATACTTGGTTTTGTTTTTTATCATGCTAATGCAGTTCTGGAACCAATTACATTTAGAACTGAGAAACCAAAGTCAACAGTAGGTAATGATACTTTCTTACTTCAATAGTCATGTTGTCTTTCCTCTTCAACACAAGTCATTAGGAGTAGTCCTGCAGAAAATTGTCACCTTTCTTTGTATGTACCTTAATAATTTAACAATCAAGATTCCCTGCCTCTTTTCTTTCTTTCTACAAAACAGTTGAGGAGGATCCTTGTGCCTTTCAAGTTGTTATGCATGTAACATAGGGTAAATTCCTTTGGTATTTAATGATAAGTGGCAGAGGGCAGATGAGAACAGAATCCTGACTTAGTGTTCTCACTCATATTGTAGAGGTGGCACTGTTCTAGTTAGTCAGATGGTCTGGGTGAGAAGATCTGCATGCTGCAAGCTTTGTTTCTCTGCTTCCCTTCCCCTGCAGTTGTACTGAATGAAATTCAGTCCTTCACAGAGGTCTGAAAAATAATTCAGTTTCACTCCAACTTCAATTCCACTGTCAGAACAGAATCATTTCTGTGATCTTTGTGTCACATGAGTCCTTGAGGCAGATCCATTTGACTAAGGCATTTTTATCATTTGAAGCTGGTGCTGTGAATCATTCCAGTACAACCCCCATTATAGAGCAGTGGTGTCTATGTATTTTCAGCTACTTTGTTTTCTTCTTTTTTTATTTTTTTAAGTCCTCATTTTAAATAAAACCAGTAATTCTGCCACGTGTTTAGCTGATGATATGTCACAGAAGATTATTTCTTTTCTTTATAGCCTGATATTGTTCCAAAAAAACCCCTTCTCTTTTCCATCACTTCCACAGAATATCTTCAGTTCAAATCTTTTCTGTTTTTGTTGACTGTTAACGGTGGTAGTGGACACTGATACGTTGGAAAATTTTAGTACAGTGTAACCCAGTTTCTTTCTTTCAGCTCCTAAAGATACACGTCATGGGCCTTCCAAACCGAAAACATCACCCAGTCCACATGTTCCTCCAACTAGAGCAAGTATGCTTATCAATATTTTGCCCTTTAGTGCATGAAAGTTTTATCGGTTTGAAAACTGTCAAAACTGATGAGTTCTCTGAAGGTACTCAGATACTTCTTGAATAGGCTGTGTTTTACTGTCATGATCAAGTTTTGCTGTATAGCTGTCATGGAACAAGATAATCAGCTAGATATTTGTACATGTTGATAACTTGTATAACGGTAGGGATGTGGGGGTTAACACTTACGTTGAGCCCTTGCTCACAGGAAAATTTGTGTCTTAATTTCCGCAGAATGTGACAGAGGTATTTTCTAGTTATTCATTTACAAGTGTAAAATTACAGTACTTTCCTGTTCCCAAAACTTTGGAAATAGTTCTCTCCATTTGAAAATTAGTGGTAAATTTCCACATTTCTTCTGCTTTGACTGCTTTGCTGGAGATTTTTAATGCAGAGTTGATTTAAATGAGCAGCAGATTTTTGGAATATGAAACAGTTCTGAAGTGTAACCAGGCAAAGTGTTAGAACTACAGCAGTCTTTAGTCTCTGCACTAACATAATATTGATTACATTGACAGGAGATCTCTTTGTGATTATTTTCAAATGGAAGAAATACTTCCAAAAAAATCTCTTCGCAGCAAATTAATCTCCTGCCAGGAAAATCAAAAGACTGATGTTGAATCATCAGCCTCAATAACATGTTCAAAACTTTGCTCACCTTCACAGGTCCAAAAGAAAGTCGACGAGTCTCTTCCAAGCCCAGAGGATCTCCAAGTCCGGATGTACCACACACAAAACCTGGTAAATACATTGTTGTTTTGTTGTGCTTGAGAATTCAGGCTTTCTTTTGGGTTGTCTTTCCTCAATGAATTAAGTGTTGATTAACGTCTCTTCATATTACGCACAAATAGATTTTCTAATGATTGTTAAATACATGTTTAAAGGAAGATAGAGCTGATTTGTATTTTTAATGGCTGAGTTTTGATGAGCTATGTATGCTTCTCAGCCACATGAGAGCTGTCACTGATGAATAACCTGTATAGCAAGGTAGACAACATACAAACATTGTAAGAATGTTCATGGAAGAAACTGCATCTCTTCTGTCCCTGTCAAAGGATGCTTAGAGAAAAACAAATCTGACGGCTTTTGTGTATGACTAAATATCTGTAACTCAAACAACTCATATCTTTGTGTGCCCTGGTAATGAAATTTTAGCCTTAAAAATATACTTAAAAGGGATTTACATACTAGTGAGTTGCCAAACCTCTAATTCCTGATGGTTCTGAGAGCATCAGTTGAACCTTCCTTTTGAGCGAGTGCATATTCACTAATTCCACCAATAAATAACTAAAAAAAAACCCCAACCTAATTTTAGTATGCATTACAATTTGAAAAGAAATCAGTCATCTAAAAGAGAGTATTTTTACCCTTTTGCTTTTACTTACCACTAATTCTGTGTACATACTTGTTTTTATGAAGTTCTGGCACCTACTATATTTGCAGTTGAACAATAAAGGACAGCAACAGGTAAAGATGTTACCTTGGGCTGGTCGTAATTACTTTTTCCCTGCTGCTTCTTGGACCAAAGATTATGCATCATTAGTCTGTTTTTCATGTCACCTGTCTGTGGTTTTGGTTTGTTTTCTTTTCTTCTTACTGAACTTAATTCTACTCTGTTCCAGGTATTGAAAGATTCCTAGCTGTTTTGTTGTCTTCACAGAAAATTTCTTTCGCTCTGACACACATTGTAATTCCTTTGACACTTGCAGGAGTCAAGCATGCCATGGGTATTGCAGTTATAAGCTCTGAAATACAGATGGAAACATGCAACATAGCAGTCTGTGTTCCTTCAGGTTTTGTTCCTTGACTCCAGATTTTGCTTACTTGATCAATTTTCTGCCCATGTTTTCCTTCATGGTTTTCTTTATTTAAATTCCTGTATGTATCTGACACTCATTTTTCAGCGTCTCGTGTAAGGATCGTGTTTTAATTTGCAAGCACGAGGCATGCAATGCCTGTGCAATAAATCTGTCTAATTTCTGAAGAGTATAAACTCTTAAAACAGATCTTTTCTTTCAGCTCCTGAAGAACCACAGCGTACTCCCTTTAAACCTAAAGCAGCTCCCATCCCAGATGCTCCACACAGCAAGCCTGGTAAATTATCTGGTCTTTTGTCAAGCTGCAGTTGATAATTGAGCAACCGCTTTCAGGGTGGGCAGTGGGGGGAGTTGTCAAAGGTATATCTGCTGTTACTTGGGTATCATTCTAGCTTAAGAAACCTCTGCAATGCTGCAGTTAAGTCATGCCACTGATGTAACTGCAACAGTTCAAGATAATTTTTTTATATTATGTAAATATTGCCAGAAGAAGAAATAGTAGTGACCTTGTATGTTTAAATCAATGATAAAAAGTTGTTCACAGCTTGTATCTGAGCAACTCACTTCAGTTGTTTGCACCATGTTTTTGAAGCTCTTATGAGAGAAGCCTCCTAAAGCTGTTGCAGTGCTTTTCCTTTATATATACATTTTCATCCACATTAGGCTGAGGATTCCCTTCAGTTTTATTTTGATTAGGAGACTCGCCATCATAAATCTGATTCACCTGTATAAGATAATCAGTGATTTCACTGAAGGGTTATTATTGTTGGTTTTTAAGTATGTAGATGTTAAAACAAACAAAAAATTGAACTCTTTGTAACCATAAATTTCTGCGGGTAAATGCCCATTGCTGTTTTACAACATCCCCTTCCTGGCGTATATAGTGCTGAAGGTTGGGGTGTTTTTAAGGGGGTGGAGGGGAAAGGGAGAGTCTCTTCATTATTCTGTGCATTTATCAATATTTTTTCCAACAGAAATCATTCCAACCTTCCGTGAACCAGATACGACCATGATTCCTCATATTCCTGAAAGAACAAAGGCCACATTGGGTAATCATGTGTATTTCATAAATAGTTACTCTATTTTCCATTCTTGTTAGAGAAGCTTTTCTTAGAGAGAGCTCATCACATGATATTAAAAACTAATAATGAAGTTTTGCTCTGCTTCTAGATACTTACTTGCCCTTTGATCTCAATAAGGTTAATAATGCATGAGCTGATTTACTTGTGAAGGTTCTTTTCCGCATCTTCTAGCATTTCCAGTCAGGATGATGTAATTCCTTCAAATGTTACGTATTTTCCAGTAAAAGGGGACTTTACTTAAAGAGCATATAGTGATTCCTGTAACTTCTGCATCTGAGGTATGGATACTGACCTCCTAAAATACTCTTCTGCTTCACTCCTCATGGTATGATTTTACAAAAGAAAATTGCAAGAAAATGAGGAAGTATCAACTATAGCATAACATAGGCCAAACCAGACCAGCTATGTGACCCTCCAAATCAAATACTAGTTCTTAAAGCCATCTTCTCTGCTAACTACTAGTCATCCATGTTGGGAAAACTTGCTTAAATATATGAAACGTTAGCTGGAATTCTTTCTTCTTAACTTAAATGGTGGACCAAATAAGGGCCAATGAATCTCAGCAGTATTGGGCAGCAGGAGTATGGCTTGAGGAATCTTTATTAATAATCAGTTCTCTGCCCCCCATTTCAGAGGCGGACGTTGACCATGGTTTTCTGAAAGTGAAATGGTATTGTTAATGAGGGATAAATAGCCATTTAATAAGCTTCAAACTATGCTTTTTCTTTTGAGGAATAGGAAATGAAAAATGCATTTAATCATGTTTCTATTTTAATATTCTCTGTATGCATTGATCCTTAGGTTGGTATTCATTTGATATCTCTTTATGTAGCTTTATGAAGTTTGTGTGCCCTGTTGTACACATCTGGAGCTATTGGATGCAATATTCATATGCAGAAAATGGTTCTTCAGTGCAAGGGGGATGAAGAGTGCACAAACTAAGGCAGATATTTTGAGGACATCTCACATTGGTGTGCATCACAGACTAGCACATGCTAAGATAACCTTTTCCATAAATGATTTCTCCATGACAAGAATTTGTAACTGAACAGTATGAAGATAACAGTATTGACTAGTTCCCACGTAAGAACAAAGAAGCTAATTTATAAATCAAGTCTGATACGTGGAAGGTGACTGAAAAATAGATCCTGTCCACAGATGCTCATGTATGGCAGATGTGGAAGTTGTAGGCTACTAGTCTATTTTTGTCCCGTTACTTTACTGTATGCTGTTTGAGACTATATTCCTCACTGCTTCATCCAGAGCCACAAATTTATATATAATTTTGGGTAAGTCTGTTTGTGTCAGTGGCCATTTAACTTGTTTTCCTTTCGTTGCAGGAATTCCAACTGATTGATTTTCACCTTTACCCTTACATAATTTGCCTTATTACAGATCAGATCATACTTACGTTTCTTGTGTACTATGAAAGCAGTGTGTTTTTTCAATTATTGTTCTGGGTGCTGTTTGTTTTAATTTCAGCTCCAACTGAAAAACAGTTCATTCATACCAAACCAAAAACATCTGAAAAACCAAGAGTGCCACACACTAAACCTGGTAATGGAGTTATTCTTTTAATTTTGTGTGTTTGTGTTTAATCATTCTTTCCCTTAGCCCCAGGTTTTGTGCTCTTTAACAGAATTATTCATAGCTGGTTTTGTGCTGAAACATATGCATTCCACTTAAGTCAGTCAAACCAAACCAACATATGCCAAAACTACACTGAAAACAATAGTAGGATTTGTAGTATAGCATCAAAAAGGCTTTTCCTCCTTTCTGTTACATATGTAGTAATTCGGGTGTTCACAAATTTCAGCAGTTAGATAGACAGAGCTCTGTCTGAGTACTTCCTGATAATCTTCAGAGATGCTTCTCTTGTAAGTATTTTTTTTTAATCCATAAAATGCGACAGAAGTCTTTTGCAATGTGCTTGTACAGTTAACAAGTGACATTGTGTGCTATACTGAAACAAAAGTAGTCTCAAAAATAGTTAAGCAGGGCTGTATCTCTTGCCATTTTTGTTATAGAAGGAATGTATAGCATAAGTTAATAGAAAGATAGTGGTATCTGTCAGCAGTTGATTTTTAAGATATTCTGCTACTTTTTACTTTGGGACATTCTGAAAGTTTTAAAAATAGTGCAAATGTTAGTTTGTTTGTATTACAGTTTAATATTCTAAGATTCTTCACATTTTCTCCTTAACAGCAATACATCAGACAACTCCACAACCAATTATTACAAAATCTTCTACTACCACTGAGCGTTCAAGGGCAACAATGGGTAAATAAGTTTCCTTAAAGTTAAAATACAGGTATTTTTAATTTTTCAGTGGAGAAATATCTAGAGAACATGCTCCAGTGTGGTATTTTGTGTAACATCATTCCACTATCCTTCATTTTGCTTACATACGTGCATGATGCTTTATACAGATGAGTCTCAGTTCTAGAAGTAAAGCAGAAATAGCGTACAGCTCATGTCTGTTCAGAAGCCTGTATTTATCAGATCTGCAACCAAATTCAGCGGTTTAATTTTTCTTTTAGAGCAAGAATTTTAGTCACTAACTCAACTTAGCCTACAGCACAGCACTAGGACTTTTCTGCATTTTGGATAGTCATTTTGTTTCAGGTTCCAGAAAGCCATGGAATTGTTACTGTCTTTTTTTCAGGCATTTGAGGCATGCATTTTCTGTGGGCTAAATATGACTTTGGATCATGACTCCAGAAGAATACAATAATAATCTTTTTCCGTTTCTTTCAGCTCCAAAAGAAACACTGCTTATTCCTTTCAAACCCAAAACATCTGTCGGGCCAGAAGTACCACAGACCAAACCTGGTAATTTAAAGTTTGTAACTTTCAAACTGTTATTGTGGCACTGCCTTAGTTACACTTCCTGCTGTCATTCAGTACTGCAGTCATGGGACGTGCACATGTAGTCAGAAATTAGGATCATTATTCAGCTCATAGTATGTTAATAAATTATATCAAAGAGAATGCCCGAGAAATGCATCGGTTTCCTTCCATGGAGAGCAGAAGTGAAGATGGTTGGGTTTTTAACAACTGTTTGTTGAATTGTTAGGTATAGCCATTAAAAATTTGAGGTGTTAGATTAATTCTATTAAATACATACTGCTGTAGCCAGCTTCACTAAGTTCTTTTCTTCTGGGGGATTGTGTTACCCTAAATACATTTGCTTCAGTTTCTCAAGTACTTTTGAAACTTGGGTTAAGAATCTCGGTCCAAGATAGTTAGATGCTAAAGAGTATAGATACATCTTCATATCAGTGATTTTTGCAGTACCTACAGTAGATTTAGGGATGCACAGTTATACTGAAGGGTGATGATACTTCAGCTTTACCCTGGATGTGAACTATTTCCTTAAAAATTACTAGGTAGGAAGGTTAGAGGAGAAAACAATATTGTTAGAGCAGGGGTGACAACATGGTTTTAAGAAAGAGCAGCTCCTAATCTTTCTTACTCTCTGATCTAACCTCCTTAGTTTTAGGCAAATAAGTTAATGAATAGGTTTTATTATAATTTCCCCCCTTTTTTCCCCTTAGACTTCTAGCCCTTTTTATATAGCTGAAAAGAATTTAAGCAGAGACGCTAGTAATTCAAGAACTGTACGTAGATATTACTGTGAAAATGAAACTGAACAGTCCAGGAAAAAGATTTATTTTTTAAAGCCCTTATTTTGAAAGACTTTCTGTTAAGTATCCAAGTTAGATCCTAAGTCTCAGTTGAATAAGAGCTATTTCCAATCATGTCAGTTAATAAGTGCCATGTTTTGCTACCACTACAAAGTTAGTTTTAGGCAAAGGATTTCAGAGAACAGAATTTATAGGTTTATTCTTTTCCTTTTAGATTTTAAATAATTATAATGATATATATACAAATAAGCTATTGTTAGGAAAGTTGTTAAAAACAAATGATACTATTTAGCCACTGCTCTTTATGCTAGGAAGTAGGTTACTTCCCAGCTTCCATATTTTAACCTTATTTCTGTAAGACAGAGAGGCATGTACTGTGTGCCTCTGCCTGCCAGTCTCTCCTTTTCATCCAGTAACTTAGATATCTTTCACTAAATTCAATCAAATTTGAGTGAGGGAAGAACATATGAAAGATAAATACGTTACTACAAGCTTTTAAAAAAATTTTTAGGGAAGTGCAAATTAATACACCCAGCGTGAGAAAGACCGAAGACTGCCAGAACTGTACCTTTGGGGCATTTGTTCTGAGGTTGGTGGGGGCCCAGCAGAATAGTTGCACTGTCTGGCTGTCAGCATGAAAATACATCCAGACTAATCAGAACACGTGTCTGTCTCGTGTTTGCTAAAATTGTCTTAGCAGATGTATAGATAGGTTTGTAGGAAACAAAGGACACAGATCCTTAATGAAATCCAACTTCTTTAATTTCACTTCTCACAGAATGTTTTATTTCTTTTAGCTCCAAGGACAACACACCTGGGATCAATTAACCTTATAACAGTTCATGTTGTTGATGGGTCCAAAATGACTTTGGGTAATGAGAATATTATGTCAGTTTATTTTTCATAAAACTTTACTTTCTCTGCCTTTGCTATATGGCTATACTCACGCTTTAATCAACAGAAATACCTCAATATATCTTTATGTCATGTTCATTTGTTAGTCACATTCCAATGCACATACAAAATGTTGCTGGTTTCAATTTTCCAGCCATTTCTTCTTTCGTGCAATTCTTTCTAGAAATAAGTACTTTATGTACAGGGCTGAGGAGACACATTAAAAAGGCATTACCTGATAATCTTTTCTTCTTTTGTCTGCCTCACTAATGATATGTATCTTCCCAGTTGTGAGAAGTCTTTCACCTGTATAAAAGCATGATTTTTGGCCAGGTTTCTAGCACCAGCTCTTTTTGTTTATGGTCTACACAGAGTTTGAATTTTGCTTCCACCTGTGGTATCTTAACGTTTAAAAGGAAATAATTTGCGTTTGATAAGCAATAATATCTTTACTTTCAGTTCCCAATGAAACATACCAAATTTCACCCAAGCCCAAAACTGCTGTACCAACTGAAATTCCACAGTTCCATACAGGTAATTTTTAGGATTTTCTTAAGTTGTTTTGAGAGTGTGTAGATTTTAAGTAAAATCAGTACAGTTTAAAGTTTAATGATCTATTCCTTATTACCTTTAAAACTATTTAAAATATATCACATGAAAATTTATTTTTCCCCTTATCAAACGATTTTTGTTCATTGCTCTGAAAATCAAGACTGGATCAGTAATTGCCTCAAAGATGATACGAAGCTTTTAAACAGTACTAGTGCTGCGTATTGGATCCTCAGATGTATAGTGTTGCAAACATAGATGTAACTGACTTCTACCTCTTGACTATAAAATAGTAAATCTAAATCTGTGAAACATTTCCCAAATGTAGATGTCAAAAATGAGTAATACGTTCTTTCCTGTATAAGTATTTTCTCTGACACTTCAGAGAGCCTGGATTAAGTGTTGTGGATAGAATGGTTATTAGATTTGACTATCAAATAGCTAGGTCTATTTATTTGAAAAATTGAGTTATAGAGGTTGATAATTTGGCACAAGATAACAGTGAATACTGCTTATGCTTTCAGCTTGCAGTGTGATTCGCACAGATTCTGTAACAACTGAAATATCAAAACGATTTGGCAAGGGAAAGGCAACAATAAGAAAAGGTTGAAGGCTTCTGATTTTAACCTTGATGATGACACTGTGCTTCAGCAGCCCTACACAGTGTCTGCATTGAAATCTTCCCGTTGTTTGCTTTCCAGTATTTCAATGTTTCATGTTTTTAATCTGAGTATTTGATTTGGGGAGTGTTCAGTTTGGTGTTTTATTTTGAGGTTTTTTTGTTTGTTTGTTTGTTTGTTTTTTACAGAACCTAATTAAATGTCTTAAGGCCATGGATACCTTGCAGAGCTAACTCTGTATCCATATACAGTTGGGTAACTGGCTGTAAATATTTTATATCTTTTCCTAAACCTAAACATGAATGTAACTGGTCAGACTGCATGATGGAGTCATCTGACCACTAAAGAAACTAGCATTTTCAGTGTGCATTTTGGATTGGAACTCATAGAATTCTCATATGTCCATTTTGCTGTATCGCATTGGTGCATGGACCTTTTTTCTGGCAAATTACACTGCACTATTGGTGTTCCTTTTACACATAGCATTTAAACTGAACCTTATTTCTTGTAGCACCTCATAAAACACGTCTCACTTCTGCAAGACCAAAGCCATCTGATAAATCACAGACCAGACCTGGTAATAATTGTTTATTCAGTTTGGGATGGGGAGGAGATAGATTAATTAATTAATTTCACATATTCTGGGTGGAATTTTAAGTGTTGCTCAGAAAAAAGGGTATTTTTCTTTCAATTAATCAGTCTAGAGGTAAAGCTTTTCCAAATCAGAAAAGAAAGAAACCAAAGCTGTGTGTATCATTGCAGCAAGTGTTACTTTTCCTTCTCTAATGTGGAATTGTTGGCATCACATAAAAGTCAGTTGGGTTTTCTTCTCACGGAACTTTTTTTCTTTCTTTTTTTTTCTTTTTTTTTCTTTTTTTTTTTTCTTTTTTTTTTCTTTTTTTTTTTCTTTTTTCCTGTTTTTTCTTCTTTTTTCTTGTTAAACTCTCTCACAGCTCTTAGTAAAACCACACTAGCACCAGCTAGAACAAAAGCACCTGGACTGCCAAAGTGGATTGTGCCAACAACAGGTAGAGCTGCAGTTTTGGGGTTTGTTTAAAATTACCAGTAGAAGACAGGATTGTGACTTCTTCAAATCATTTTGAGCCCTGCAAAATATTTCATTGCATTTGATTATAGAAGTTAATTCCTCAGAATGCTGTATATAATTGCTGCTACTGGTCAAGCTATATAATTCCTGACTGTCAGTATGACTGATATTGACACTCAGTAAGTGTAAACTTGCAGATAGATTATTATGTGGCTACTGTTTACTGATGTTTTCTAGGTGATAGGTCCAGAATAATTGCTGGAAAACTCTTTGCTGAATAGGGTTACCCAATTGTTTAAGTTCAAGTCAGAAGGCTTGGTAAGAAAGCATTAAAACCAGGTATCTTACTAGCTACTAGCTATGCACGTGGTGTGTTCATGTCGGACCTACTCATATTCGGACTATGTGCTGTTCAGGCTTGCATACTTCAGCACCAAGGAAGTTCTAAGTTGATGGATGATAGAGAAGGGTGAGAACTGTCACTTCAATTCACACATCCTTACACACACAGATAACATACACCCCTAACCACAAAGATGTATTCAAAATGTTGGTTTGGTTGAGGGGAAAATCATAAATGATAAATCCTTTTTCAATTGTACCTGGTTTTTCCATCCAATCGAAATAGTGTTGTCAGTGCTAATGGCTGAAGAATCATTTTTTAAAAAATTTAATAAAGCATTAATTTATTATGTCACTACAAATACCTTTTTTTTTTTTAATACAGCCATTGGTTAATTAAATACAGACTTTTAGGATTCTTCATCTATGATGCAAGTTTAAAATAATAAATAATTTAAATAAATAAATAATGCACATCTTCAAAGCAAACTTGGCTGTTCACCCACTGCTAACAGTGCTACTGTGTCCCATACTATTGCTCTGTGCTAGCCAAGTTAGGATAACCTGAGTAATATACCATCTGCTCAATGCATTCCTTTTGACTGTGTCTGTGTAATTGTCCTATTGTCTGTGTAATATTTCTCTGTGCTGGGATTTCCAAAGTACCTTTGGCAATGTAATACCTGTTGTTGACTTTTTAGTATTATTTGAACTACTCATTCCTGCACACAATTTTGAGAAGCCCACCATGTTTTTAGAAATGGCAAAACCTCAAAAGAGATGGTTGTGTATTTAAAATGAATTAAAAATAGCCTGTTTAGAATATGACATACTCTTCTGTATTACATACAGAGTGGGTGCCTTCATTAGAGGTATGTGCTCTTTGACTTTTTATAGTCCTTCTGGTAGATGAAATGAGCCCATCAAATTCCAGGACAATCAGAGACAGTTACAGTATTAAATGACCAATGGCAGTAGTTGTGGGTCAGGAAGTTCTGTTCTTCAGTTGTGTTGGCAGTATGCTTATAAGTGAGCTTCCTAATGTCTGATTACCAAAACAGGCAGAATACACGCAGGTCTCCAGGAGTAAGTGGCTTTTGAAATCACATTATGAGATTTTGCATAAATACACAATTATGTTAGACAGTATATTAACCTTTTCCCTTCTCTCATATAGCAGTAACCTTGCTTGAGGTATCTGTAGATTAAAAAGAAGAAAAAAAATAAAGCCCGTTAAGGAAATCAGCAGTATAAGCATAATAGTAGACATGTAAATTGTTACACGTAGCTTGTTGTGCTTAACACTGTTTTAGGTGACTGACAAAGTATTGTTTCAAGCAAACTTATTTTAAATGCTCCTGTTGAAGTGCCCGCTAGTTGTCATTATTTTCATATCTTTATAGTAGTTCCAGTTGCCAGGAGGACCTAGAGCTTTGGTGTGGTAGATGATGTCAGAAGTCGTCACAAGTCTATTACCTTGCTGCGCATGCTATGTGTACTCACAGGCAAATAAGTACCTTCTTTAAGAATTCTTCCGGAAAATACTTCTAGTAGTATTTTCCATTGCTCAGTTACAGAAGTCTTTCTTCTCTAAGTTAAAGAACCATCCTGAAGATGTGTATTACCTAGATTTTGTGTCCTTCCAAATGAGCCCTTATAAACTAAGCCTGGTGTCCAAAGCACTAAGGAAGAGCTGGTATTTATTGCCTGCTGTCCATTTCTTTGTGCCCCCAACCCTGCTGATGTAGCAACTCATTGGTATCTTTCTGAGTCTGCACCTTTCTGCTCAGAAGTGTAGAGAAATCACCAGTGAATTTGGTACATTCATGACAGGTTGAAAGAGGACTGCAGCTTTTCACAGCTTTTCAGTCTGTACCTTCGTTGATGATCAGTAAGTGAAATCCCAAGTGTTCTGTAAAGCAGGTATGTCACATTGTTGTGACATATGCAAATGCAGTGTCAGAGCCTGCAAGGCTGTCTGTGCTTACAGAAATAATTTTGCACAAGAGAGTTCAGGTAATCAATTGAAGAAATCTTCCATATCTCTCCCAAGCAATGTGCAATTACATATTGCAAACAGAATTCCTAAGTCTGCAGAAAAGACTTAGAAAAGATAAATCTGAATCTTCCCAGCTGAGCAAAGACAAAACGTTTCTTTTTCAGGGGGTGATATCTTAGAGAAATAATAATACTTCAAGATATCCGGATGATTTTGGGGGTTGGGGAAGTTTATATCTGCCATTATGAAAATGATGTGTTGTTTTCTGTAGTTAGCTTACCAGAATCCTTAATTTCTGATCTAAGCTGATCAGAATCCTTAATTGGACTGTAAGGAACAGTATGTTTTCAGGCTTACCTTTAGACATTACATAATTTTTTCTTTCTCTGAAGAAGAGCACATTTACTGAAGAGCCATGGATACTCTGTTGTTTGAAGACCAGTATGGATCTTTTAATTCCTTGCTGGGCTGGCACTGCTGTGGAATGTACTCCAGTTCTTCCTGACTGTGCTCGTTAGCATCAGTGCAAAGATGTTTCACCCCATGAGGAGTGTGCTTGGCAGTGCATGGCCCAGATGATAAGCAGTGGAATTTGTTTTTTCCAGCAGCAGCACATGGGATTGTAGCTGGTTTCCTGGCAGGCTTCTCAGTCTCCTGGCTAACTGTAGTGCCAGGTGGTAAACTTGACTGTGGGAAAGAGGCAGGGATTGCCTCCTCATGACTAACATTCCTGATAGTTTTCTGCTTTGTTTTAGCCATTTTCTCTAGAATTTCATTTTATTGAGATGGCTTTTTGTATTGGTCTTAGTGTTTATAACTTATCTGAGTTGTGGTTTGTTTTGGTGTTTGTTTCTTTTATTTAATCTTAACCATTTAAAAACTGCTCCTGATCTGTTAAGCTTCCAGACAACCTTCAGCAAACAAATGGAGAAACATTTCCATTTCCCTTGTGAAAGAAAGAGGTAGTTGGCTTTCATTATACAATGGCCATTAACTTTGTGTTCTATTTTCTTTTTATTTTTGAAACTGTGGGTGTATAGCCAAGTTCTAGAGGAACTCAAGCATTAAGGTATTTCAGTTTGTTTTATCAAGGGCTCTTTTTTCAGTTCTTCCCTTAAAATGATCCACCCTTATAATGGTATTCCTGCTATTAAAGGTGCAGTGGTTAGTTTTAAGGTGTTCCAGGCCCCATTAATATTTCCAGGAAAAAAGATAGAAGTAAAAGAAGACACAAACACACATGCAAGTAATACATCTGTTCTCAGTTCTGTTAAGTTTGGATGAATGTGGTAAGTCAAAATGCTTAAAATAAGTAAGTTATGTTAGCTAGCATAAGGCAAATGCTATGGTGATGCAAGCTGTTTGGTAGTGCAGGTACCTTGTCTGAAAACACTAACATTTATGTAACTTTAAAGTGCATTGAAATATTCAGAAAGGAGACAAGGAGATCTGGTCAACAGGGAGGTGGTGTGGCTTGATAAGCTTTTTCACTGAAACTTTGACTTATTTTTCATTACTACTTTACTAATGGCAGAAGAGCAGCGGAAGTTTCAGGGGAGCAGGGGTGGTGGTGGTTAAAAAAATTACTACTTCCCTCTAGAATGTATACAATATTTCTTCATTCCTAGCTGATGTAACTCAGAAAAGATTGTAATTCTAAATTAGATTGTAAGGAGCAGAATAGAGGTAGGCTTTCCTGTAGACACTGTAAGATGCAAAATTAAATTAGACTTGTAACGGATACTTGGGTGATTTAGTATGATTTAGTCAATGTGCTACTACATTTTGTTGATGTGTTTATTGTAAGATGAAGCTAAGAAACTAAATATACTCTGACTATGACCCGTGGTGTACAAGATCATTTTTCTTTTTAAAGCTGATGCTGATCTTCTCATATCTCTTCTTCCTTGAACACCATCCACGGGAAGCATTGATTAGCACTCTGACGCTTTGTGTATCTGAAGATCTAATTAACCACTTTAGTTACCTGAAGACAAATTGCAGTTATACAAAACCACATAATGTGTTTAGAAATTTTAGTCACAGGGACCAGGTGACCTGCGTCCTGTTCCCAGCTTACTGCAAGTCTCACTAATCTTAAGAAAATAATTTAATGTATCCATACTGTGCACTGTAGATTCCTAAGGTATGCCTAGCAAGAATGGCCAAACAGTAAAATAATTGAAAAATTATCTGCTTCATGCTGTTAAAATACTAGCTTAATCTCAAAGCAAACTGAGCACCAGATAATAAACCTATGCAATTTTTGGTTGAAGTGTTTAGATCATGTTGGAATACAGGTGGAATTTCATAACTAATTTAATTTTGAGAATTTTTTTTAATACATTAACTTTCAAGGGGGGGTGATTATGTCATGAAAACAAGTGATTTTTTTGTCTTTCCCATGATGAAATTGCAATGGATCTTCACACTCTACCATATATAGAACTTTTATAAAGTAAATATACTTATTTGACATAGGGAAAGCATATTAATTTAAGTCTAGCTGTCCTATAAATATCAGCATGTGAAACAGTTGTTCTATACTAGGAGTAGTTGTGTTGATCTTTTTAATGCCATTTACTTCAGGGTTTTTTAAATGTGTTTATATAACTTTTAAGTAGGACTTTCTTTTATATACAAACTGAATTTTATGTACACTTTGCCTCTAGTACTCCAAATATGGTATATGTTTGGTTCAGAATTGCTCTAGCCGTTTAATTTGGAGGATAACCGAAGATCATATTCTGAGGAGGAGGAGAACTTTGCCCATTGCAAGAATCAGTGGACATTATATTCTGTCTACTGAAAAACTAGAATGTTCTCTGTACTCATCTTTCCACATATAATCTTGGTTTAACCCATCTGTTATCTCTTAATCTTATTAATTCTCTCTTTCAAAATACACTTTTCTCAAGGAAAGTTTAAAATTAAATTGCAGGCTCTCTAGACCCAGATCACTTTCTACTTAGTTGAATAGGAAGATAAAGGATATCACTAAGTTATCAGTAAAAACATACGTGGGCCGTATATGCTAGTTTAGCAATTAATGTTATCTAGAGTTTGAACGTATGCAATATACAAGTATTCTGTGACTTGGTGCTGCACTGTAGATACTTACTTCATTTCCTTTGTTTCACAGATGACGTATATACACCTGAGGATATTGCCAGTCAAATTGGTGTGGATATGGAAAAACCTTTGGAATATAGTGATACCTGGGAAAAGCCAATTTCTGGTAAGGTTAATAAAAGAAGGCAGTATAGCAAATGTTAACAGTTATGAAAAATAAAAACACCATCTTTCCTATACAAAAAGCACCTCCACCAAGAAAATAATAATTCTTCATTCTCATCAATACACCTTCTCTCAGCTTCAGGATGCTACTAAAAGTGACAAAAGTAAGAATATTTTGTGGTCACTACTTAGTCACCAACATAAGCCATGTATTAAAAATGACCACTACCAGTTTGTATCCTGAAGGTCAAACAGCCACAATACTGTAAGCACTGATTTTTTTCATACTAATAGTTTCTACATAGCAAGGGAGAATAAGGTGAATGATTTATCAGAAAGTTTTGTTCAATATCACGATTGTTGGGAAAATTAGAAGTTAGGCTTGAAGCAAAATAACAACGTGGAGTAAATAAGGTGACAGGTTTTTTTACGTGTGCTTTACCAGGCATGTCAGTTTTACTTTTCTTGCAAGTGTTGCAGCCATATTTTCAAAACTATCAAAATATTTTGACTGAAAAACAGCTCCCAAAATAAGCCTTTAAAAATAAACTTTGTGTATTTCACGTTTCTAGTCAGCTTTTTAGAAATTTTCTGTTTCAACTCAGAAGTTGTAGTATAGAGTTCGTATGCCACATGTGTGCACACAAACATACATACAGACATGTAAACACCCTTACATACAGAGAGTTTGTTTCATAAGCATAACGAAGAATAGAACTTGTTTTAGCTGTGCTTTTTTTACTGGCATGAAACCTGACTGAAAATAAAATCTTTTTGGTTTTACCTTTGCATTTACTATTCAGCTGCAGCTGCTCTTACTAGTTATATTTTCCTTTGGAATTGTGTTATTAGATTTAAAAACACAGATACAAAGATATGTCTCTAGTTTATAAACTGCTGTTTGCTCCTAATCTCTCCTGAATTTCCTTTGCACCTAATTTACCTGCACAAGGACAAGAGCCTATCTTGACAGCTCAGTTCTGATGTTTTATCTTTCTAAAGTTCATTCAATCCGAAGATTGTACTTTGTAAAGATAAAGTCCAGTGTGATATACTATTAGCAGTAGCTGGATTCAGACTGTAAACTGAAAACAAGGATGGTGCTCTGCATTTTTTGTAGCTGAATGCCAGGCAGTGGTGTGTACTTAAGTAAATCCAGCTTGTGATTTGCAGAGACTAGAAGGGTTTTTTTATGCACATAGATTTGAAGGAACATCTGCATCTGCTTTTACTCATCATATGACATTAGATGTTTAAAGTTAAGCTTTTAGAACTTTGAAGTAAACCAATACCTTGAACTGTAGTCATAAAAGACAGTTGGGTATGATTGTAAAATTAGCTACTACTGTTTTGTAATTTTCTTGTATACTTCTGTGATCTCAGCTGTCTTCATGAGACTTTACTATGTATATCAAAATTCAGAATAATAGAATCATAGGATGGTTTGGTTTGAAAGGAACCCTTAAAGATCAGGTAGTTCTATCCCCCTGCCATGGGCAGGGACATCTTTCACCAGACCAGGTTGCTCAAAGCCCCGTCCAACCTGACCTTGAACACTTCCAGAGCAGGGGAATCCACAGCTTCTCTGAGCAACCTTTGACAGTGTCTTACCACCCTCACAGTAAAGAATTTCTTCCTTATATTTAACCTAAATCTATCCTCTTTCAACTTAAAACTATTACCCCTTGTCCTATCACTACAGGCCCTGGTAAAAAGTCTCTCTACGTTTCTCTTATAAGCCCCCTTTAAGTACTAAATATTGACTTGCATGTAACTGTTGTGGTTGTGTTGTTCAGAAGATACAGATACAATGGAAACCATTGATGAGTCAATACTTGCACGTTTTTACCCCATAAATAGCTCAGACAATCCCATTCCCTAAACATGGGCAAGGCGTAAATGAGTCATGGATACTACCATGTAGTAGTATCTAGGGTATGATGACTTATACACACAAAAATGTATTATCCTTTTTCAGGTCCTTAGGCATATTTTTTCATCTCCATCTAGGGATTAAGAATGAATATGAAACCTACAAGTGCTATTTTCAAAACCATTGCATCTTCCTGAGTTAGATAGAGCATTATTTCCTGTCTTGATCTGAGGGATTTTTAAAAAATTTGTTTTATAAGTGACTGCAAAAGTCCAAAAGGAAAAGGGAACAGAGAAAGATGATGATGTTCCTATTTGTATGTTGTATTTCTAAAAATGCTTTCCCAAATGTGGCTTTGGATCTGCTCCCTTCTCGCCCACAGTTACTCTATTTATAGGGTGAATTAAGGTCTGATATGTAGGGCCCAAGGTACTCTGTATAGCCAGTAACTCAGTATCAGGCAACTTGCATATTTGTTGACATTGGCAGCATTATAAGAATTATATTACTCTTGAGGATTTTCCCTTGTTAGGTACAAAAAATCTTTTGTTACATAAATGTGTTGCACATAATCTGCTGGGGTTTTTTCTTAAAGGAAGAAGTGCAAAGGTGAACAGTGGAACCAAAGTCTTTTCCTTTGTCTTTCCTTTTCATAATAAAATCCTTTATAATTGCCTGGAAAATACAGTAAAATGTTTTGTAAGTATGAATTAAGAGGCTTAGGCTGTCCTTTCAGAACTTCACTGTCAAAGGACCTTACCAGATAAATTTAATAGGTATTGGTTGGAACTTCTCATTGAAACAACCTAGCTGGGTGCTTCAGGAGTTTCTAACACAATAGCTGTGTCTAGCCATGTCAGCGCATGAAGTGACAGTGACTTTTTTCATTTTTTACTTTTTGAACAGCATAGAATCATGTGTCCCTAATGATAATTTCCCTTTTGTTACATCTTTAGCTTCAAGCTGAGGGTGACCAGTTTATCAGTTAGAAAGTACAAAAGATCAGAAGTTTTGTGGGTAGGATACTGAAGATGTTTCCAGGTACACTGAGGGAGTGTTTATCATGGACAGAAGTATCCTCTTTGCTGCCAGAAAATTACTGTTGACAGAAATGAGTAACTATACAGAAAATGAATCATTTGAAACACTTGTACAAAATCCCAAGAGAGCTACATTTTTTCAGTGTAAGCTTGGTTTGAAACTCCATGGCACACACTTTCCAAAGAATTTAAGGCTGAAAATACAACTCATTTCAGCTCTTAACCTCACCTCTCTGCTTGCGATAGTAAATCAGACATGAAACAGTGTTTGAGAAGTTAGAATATAACTTGTAATGAGTTTCTGATTTTATGGAATTTTAGGTTAAATAATTAATAACACTGTCTTGTAATATCATTCAGTAACTACATCACCTGGCCCTCAGCATCCTCCTATACCTCCTGCCAAGCCTACGCAAATGCGAAGAAAACCCCTGCCTCCAAACACCGTGACTGGAAAGCCAGGAAGTCCAGGTATCTCAGCCTTTTCAGCATAAGTGGCTTAGTATGGGTGAGATAATACTGAACTGACTAGCAGGGCATAGGAGAATTTTACAGTATAGATTCTTTATATTTAATCTGTGATATCTATAGAAACTAGTCTTCTGGAACATATAGGCCTTGTGTCTTTTTGTCTTCATACATAAACTCCATTTTGTTTGCTTCTGTTTTCCTAACCTAATTATCAAAATCATCCCTAGAAAGGGAGCTGAAAGCAAAATAGCATAATCCAAGTCATCCTTTAAGACGATCAACCTTAAGAACATTTTGTGTCTACTAATAGCATTTGCAGTTACAGAATGTGCGTGTCAAATGGGAGATATTGAATATTGTGCTTAAATGCATACTCCCAACTTATTATTTGTAAAGAAATTCTGTTCCATATATATGGAACATCCATTAACCATTGCAGATAACGAGCTAATAGTCACCCAGAAAACTTAACTGCACTGGAAAGTAGAGCAGGCTGAGTTATTTCATGTGCAAAGGGTTTAGCTTCATTCCTGTGCTACAGTATCAGTGTCAGAGCACATGGAAACTTTCACATTTCCTATTTTATTTCAGTTTTATCCTGAAGCTGATAATTCCGTAACCTCATATATGTTTTGTCTGTGGATTGTATGTAAGGATCCTTAGACTAATGTTATTCCATGTACAGAAACTATCATCTCGTTATGTTTAGCAACATGAGAAAAGCTTCCCTCTTCATATTACTCTCTGTAGTTCACTGGAAGTACAAAGGTCTTGGCTCTGCTGTATTTCCTTTTGGCTTTTTTGGTTTGTTTCATTTGGGGCTTTGTGTGCTATTAAGGCATTAAAGACCTAAATAATTCTTCAGTATTTTGTGCAGCAAATTAGAAGCAAGAATCTTCAAGCTATATGAAACAAGCTGTATATTTACTCAGTGGCAGAGCCAAGACTGAAATGTTGTGTCCATACTTGCTGTTGATTGGTGGCGTTTCCTTAGTAATAGCTACAACAGAACACAAGACATTGTCAGTCTTAAGCTGTAGCAAAAAAAATGTTGACCTGATATATTTTCTTTTGCTTGTAATGAAGTCTATGCTAATTTTCTCCATTGTCTAATTAATTTACCAGTGTTTTGAAATTTCACACTTTTTCCGTACACTAGAGGCCAGGTTATGTGGTAGTCAGCAGTTACCATACCTTCCTAGGCATTCAAGATGGAATAAATTGGTTAGATGATTTGGTTCTTCCTTATGGGGCCAGCAGCAGATTTTCCTTTTTCTGTGTTTCCTAGTGTTTTATCCAGCTTAGTTTTAAACATCATAATTAGGTTTCTTCTGGTTCCCTGGAGAGACTGTTCCACAGTACTAACAGGAAAAATTTGCTTCAGTGTTCTTCTTGGATTTTCCCTTTCATAATTCTGTCCTGTTTCTCTTTCTCATTAACACTGTGATTAATTCCTTACTTGCATCTTTCTTACTTGTCCAGTGGATGAGTGTTATGGGGATGTTTCTATGCAGACATTTAAAGTCTCCTGAATAGAAAAAAAAGGAAAGAAGAGTGTTCCAAAACCTTTATGAAACTGGACTTTAGTGAGAATCTTAATAAATTTGCACTTTATTAAAGAATTTAATGGAGGGTAGGGATTTTTGTTGGTTTAAACTTGGTTCACCAGAGTTATGCCTTCAGTCATCATGTTCTTCTGTGTCATATATGTGGGGAAGGTAACTATATTATACAGTTCTTGACTTCTGGAGGTTGAGATTCCGCAGTCATGCAGTGGTTATCTAGGAGTATCTGCATGTTTTGTGAATGTAGTTCTTGTCTTTTACAGCTATTTTGAAATCAGTCAAGACATCCTTCACCATGGATAGTTTGCCTCTTAGAAACCGATTTTTTTTGATTAGGTCGTAACAGCTGGGGCATAAAACCAATGTCACATAATCTAAAATATTTTTTAAAATAGCTAGTTAGTTATGGGAGATAATATTGTCACTATCACTCAGCTTCCTCTTCAAACTTACGGTGCCTACTACAGAATAGATCAATTCAGAAAGAAAGCTTTTTCCCTTGGGTCATGTAGCATTATAAACGTTGAAAACGTTGGACTCCGGTTGCATTCTTCTTGCCTTCATTTGAAGTGCATCTTCATTTCTTTTAGTGGAAACTCCAGTACTGTTCTGTGGTTAAACTCTTAATGCAGACCATGTTAAGGACTAAGTGTTGATTGTTGTACATGTTCCAGCTCCAGTCTTGCTAGTATAGATGCCGTATTGAGAGTAGAAATGAAAGGACCTTACTATATTTGAAGGAAGAATCCAAGTTTCAGTTGCTGACTTCAGCTATTCTGTTTTACAACTCATGAAGAAATGTACACTTTTATTTGAGAAGCAGCAATGTCAATAATGATCATTTGGCATCCTTTTACCAGTCTGTGTAGGATGGTTCTGTGCATTAAACCAGGCCATAGTCTAGCTGACTGAAGTCCTCCAAGACAATCTCCAAGTAGGAAAGAATTTTCTTACTGTGTTTCAGGAGTAGCTTATATTGGCAATAAGGACAACTTGGAACTTTCCTAAATCCAGCTGGAAGCTGTTGTATAAGTTTTGAGGGAATATCATATTTTAAATGGAAGTACTTGCTTCATGAGGCAGTTGTCACAAATCTGAGTTCTGTTTAGAAAATCAGAAAGCTGTTTCACTCTTTTAAAGAGTGAATGCCTTGTTGCCACAATTTCCTCCTCCTGTCACTGTAGCTAAACCCGCTGGGCCAACAACACCTGTGAGGACAGGAACATCATACAAGACGCCAACAGCTTTTGCAACTCCAGAGTATTATGGTAAGCATATTAAAGACAGTTCTGGTTTCTTTTTTTTTCTTTTTCTTTTTTCATTTTCATTAACACAAAGGTTTCCTTTTTTCTTTTGCTTCCCTTCCCTGAACTGTATTGATGGATTTTATATGTAATATAGGAAGTATTCTGTCTGGGGTAATTCTGATTTCCTTTATGCCACTTTGCAACTTCTCTAACTTGACTGAATTCATCTGTTTGTTTTCTGATACATACCTTGGTAAATGAGAGCATGACATCCCTTCCATCTTCCTAGAAATCAACGCATGCTTAGTAGGCTTTCAATACTATTCAGTGGCTACTTTGAATCTGTGAAGGGAGTAGAAAAGGCAATTCTTTTCCTGAACATTTCTTTTTGCATGGTCATAAATTCAAATTATTTTTGAGAGTGACTGATAGTTATCAACATGGTGGTGATATCCTCCCAACTATCTGATGAAACTGCCACCATTTAAATAGAAAAAAATTATTAAACACAGCTGTTAGTTGGTAATTTGCCCTTTATAAAATTGGGAATTAACTACAACTTCAGAGCTAAATCTCCTCAAAGTGGCATACAGGAGTGGGTTTGAACGAGGGTGTGCTTAGAATTTTTGAGCCAAAATATGCAGCTGTAGTTACATTGTCATAAATGATGCTGTTTCTGATTTGCCTGGATTTACAGTAATACTGAAATCCTTGACTCCTTATAATGTTCATGAGCTCCCTGTGACCCTTAGTGCTCAGTAAAGCAAGCTGAGTGCTAGATTTATTGAAAAATGCTTATTGTGAATGCACTGTGTTTTGTCCATTGAGGTTCATTGTAGTATTTGCATCTGAGAAGATTCTGTTCAGTATAGTGGCTATTTAATGCAACACTGCTTCGTGAATCCTGACTGCTTTAGCACATTTTTGTCACCAGTGTATTTGCTTTCAATTTCCTTCAAATTTTGTAGAAGTTATACTCTCTGGAGACAGAATTTGTGATTTCCTTGTTGCTATTTTTAGTTCATGTGCCAAGATAATAGTGCTATATATTCTATAAACATGAAACAAGCTCCAAGCTAAACAGCCAGTACGGTGCAAAAAGATCCTTTTTAAAAGGTCTAAAGAGCATTTTGCATATATTGCATTAACTAAATCCAGCAGCAGTAATGAAGTCTGTCGTTTTGATTATGGCTATCTTTACACCAGCAGGTAAGTATGGGGTTTACCTAGCATCACAGCCGAAATGGAGTCCTTAAAAGGAAAAGACAGATCTGGCAGCAAAGGTCTACCATGGAAGAGCTTTACCACGTTGTAAAATGCCAAATGACCTGGGAAATGCTGCAGTTCTAACACTGACATTTTTTATTTCTTGCAAATTAAATTATATCTGTATTTCCCCTAGTTGATGCAACTGTCTTCAGCTCAAGCCCTACATCAGAAACAGATTCTTCAGGCAAACCAAGGTACCAAGGTAGGATTTTAATAGCTATGGTATTTTTATTTTGGGGGAATATATGAAGACTGACCTATCTTGCATCAAAATTATCTTGTCTGGTTATTTGAAGGCCAAAACACTTGATTCTGTTTCACTTTAGTGTCATATGAAAGGGCTGTAGTGCAGACCATCAGCATATTCTTGACTAACTTTTACTTCTGCTTTCTTCTCTGCTACTACCTCCTAGTTTAAAGTCTTCCCGTAGACGTGCTGTGGCTCTTCTTGTGTGCCACGGTATGTACGACTGCACATTGTGTGCATTTCACCAAACCAAATGAAAATCTTCCTGTGGGCCTGCACGCATACCTGCAGAGGTATTGCCCCAATACCAATGTGCCTTACCACTGAAAATGGTTAAGATTTTGACAGCCACTTTAGGAACTGCAAGTTTAATGTTGGAATGACTCTGGACTAAACTTGTTACTCTTTCTGGTGAAACAAAGTGGTGACGGGCATTACATCTTTGTATTAGCGTAGCGCTCAAAAGCTGCAAATGGAATTGTAGTGTCATTTTACTATAGAAGGACTAAAGTTAATTGTTCTCTTTTATGACGGAAGTGAATTCTTTCAAGCAGTGTGTTTGAAACTAATACCTTCTAATAAACCACTAATACCTTCAGAGTGGTTTTTTCATCAGTGGTCCCAATGGGAAGGGGGTAAAGTCAGAGCAGATTCCATGTCTAACAACAATAAAAAACCTAACAAGCAGCTTAATATTGAATATATGGGGTTTTTCTTAAACATATAAGTTTGACTTGTTCAGGTTTTTACTTGCTGCCCTGAGATGGAAGTTGTGCACTAGGTGAAATGGCCTTGACATTTTGTAAAAACACTCTGTATTGAATAATGGCTCTTTCCTATTGCTCTTAGCCCCCCACGTCAAGTACATGAAGAAAGATGATGATGTGCCTTGCTCTATCACGAGCTCTCTTGAACATTTTCCTCAAGAAGAAGCTGGCAGCAGGGAAGAACCTACTCGTCCTCCACAAAATCCTCCAACCAACCTCACAGTGGTGACTGTTGAAGGCTGTCCAACTTTCGTCATATTGGACTGGGAAAAACCAGACAATGACACTGTTACTGGTTGGTTTGATTTCTTTCCTCCATTGGGTCAGAATACAGTATTTCCAGCTTATTTTTACTTTCACAGTGGTTTTATGCCATTTGAAAACTAATTTAATCCCAAGGGAGTCTTAAACCCTGGTGCTTTTATTTTGTGCTACTGTCAATTCCAGTGTGGATAAGAAAAAACAACTAGATTAGAAAGAGATTTTCACCACTATATCATTGGTGTCAGTGATGACACAAAAAAATACTTAAGAAGTATAACTCTGTATCTTCTCTTAATTTCTGGCTTCTCTGTGTACAGGATCTGGTAAGATCTAGTCAAGAAGTTCAGCAATGCAACAGTTGTCTTTAGTATAATGAGGCATACATATAATGTAGACATCTTTCTTGACTTGAGGATGATGTTGATCAGTGGGCTGGACACAATGAAACCTTACATCCATCTAGTAAGTCAGTAGAACTCTGCCAGCATAATACTTGCTGTACCCACTACAGGGTCACCAAGTTCACTATGTTAAAAGAATGTGTTTGGGGTTTTTTTCATTTCCAAAGGAAGGGTTTTGTATTGAGAGTAAAACCTTGTGAGTCGTGCAGGAATCAGTACACAGACAGGCAAGCATGCAAGACGAACACTCATAATTTTTCGTTGACTTCTGTATATCAAAACAAGCTTACCAAAATTGAATATTTAAATCAATTAACAACTGAAAACTATGGTTCTTCTGGACTATCAGGAAAATGGATTTTGTTTTTACCATGGACACAAAACCTAGATTTGCAAATTCACTGGCTCATCACAGCCATGACCAAATGGATTTGGCTGTGTTGCATTCCAGGTGAGGAGAACAGATAAGACTTGAACTAAGACTTGATCATTAACTATGCACTTTAGCATGTAAGTGGGGTGTTTTCACATGTCCTATATGCATGTCGTGAGAGATTTCAGTGCAGGGGTGTAATTAGGTGACTGTCACAAGCAAGGCCACTCTCTTCCCCAAATCAGTCCTTTCTTGATTTTCTAGGAATAATTACTAGATTTAGCCTCTAGTCTTTCTTGCTCTCCCCACCATTTTGAAAAATAATAAATGCAAAACCAAAGGGACACTCAAAACAAAAACTAGCCTGCATGTTTTTTCTTCTGGGAAAGAAGCCCTTCTGCTGGATTGAAAGGGGAATAAAAAGAGTCTGTAGGCTAATAAAAAGTACCAAAAAGAGAGAAAAATTATTACCTGGCTTCCTTTCTACAATGTGCTTCATCCTGGAAGGAAAGGAAGTGTGAGTTTATGGCTAACCTCAGAATTAGGTTAAGGATAGGCTCTCTGTGAACACTCCCCATTACAGGCGGTTCTGCAGTGCTGCTTTCTGTTCAGGGAAAAGCTTTTTTGTTGCTGTTGTCACTTGGAGACCTCCTCCACAGACCAGTCCTTAGCTTGAGTAGGTCAGATAACATCATTTAGCCTGCATGTTTTCTTGGAAGTAGACCTGCTGTTTTCCTTGAGTATGCTAATGAACCCAATGCAGCACAACCATTTGTATTGCAAAAATAGAAAAATATTTCCACCACAGCTGGTAAAACTGTCAGCGCACATCATCTAATGATGAGAACGAGGCCTAATTGCCTTCTGGTGCTATTTCCTTTCTTTCTCAATGCGTGTTGTGAAATACAGAGCAAACAATGCTCGCTGTTTCTTCTGAGCTTTTAGATGGGAACCCTTTCTCTGTTCAGTTCTAATCAGTGTTTATAAAAGTTAACTTTCCATGAAGTTTCTTCTCTTCTGTAAGAGTATTCAGTGATAATGGAGACACCTGGCATACCCTTCCCCATTCCAGAAAAAAAGATTCAGACCTTCTGAGGAGTACGTGACTAATACTCATTTTGCTTCACTGAGAGAAACTTTTTCAATCTAGCTGTCTTCCATCTAAATGTAGCGGCTTTCCCATAAATACCGTCTTCATTCTTTTTACCCTCAATGTGTAATACAAAATGTTTGAACTCTGTGGCTTACAAATATTCTCATTGAGCTTATCTCCTTCATCTTAACTTCAAAAAATTCCACAGTTAATGTCTCATCCAAGGACGCTTTTGAATTCAAGAGGAGGCATTGAATTGCATTTTCTGAAAACAATGATTACTTCATATTGGCACCAGTATGACTTGACTTGCTTAGACAGACATATCAAGTTTTCTGTCATCTCTTTTTATTTTTGTAGTTTATACATGTTTTTTCAATCATCTGGTTTAGGCATCACGCTTTTTTTTAATGCACTGTTTCAGATAGAACTGTGGAAACAGAAAATGTAATTTGTTGAGCCATTTTTTTGAAACAGTTACTTTGCTCAACTTTTAGCAGTGTACAAGGGGTTTCATTGTATTGGATATTCCTAAAAAAAGTTTTTACTTCAGTAATGGAAAGGTCTGACAAATAATAACCCGAACAGTGATCAGACTTACGTCCTCATTTTCATAAAGGCCAAAAATGCCAGGAACCAAGACCATTTTGCTGGTGCTCTGCTACTCCTGCTGTGTTGCCACAGAAACATAGGGCAGTTTGTTGTCTTGTGCACCAAGACTTGTGCAGGTACTGGATGTGCTCAGTAGTAGTTCGTGTGTGTGTGCACGCACATGTTTGCATGCCCATTCGTGTGCTGCATTTGCTTTTCCAACTTGAATGAATTAAAAAATTCACATCACATATTGACTTGGGGCTGGCAGAAGGCAGCAAGAATGAATTCCTGTAAAGTTACCTACTCGTTCTCTATCTGGATGTACCCAAGGCAGTGGGTATCCACTCTCTCTGCCATGCTTCCTAATAAAAATGATTTCTCTAATGAGGCTTAATTAGGGCAAATAAGGGCTTTTGCACATCTTTTTTCTCCATTGTTCATTCAGCCCTTGGTGGCTATATAGGAAAAGGTCTTTGTTTCCCAAAACGAAATGCACAGAGAGAAAACACAGATATTTTCTACACAAATACATGCTAACTATCAATGCTGATGTATTTGGTCGTTGCATTGGGGTCCGACTTGAAAAAATGATCAGTAGTAAAAGCTCTCTACTCAGTGGTTCCCCACTCCACCCCCATGTGAGACAGCCATTCCTGCAGGTCCATGAGTTTGTTTTTAATAGGCAGTGGTTGATCTTTTCCTGTTCATGGGTGACTGCTGGGGGGGAGGACTTCTGAATGTGGAAATTTAGAAATTTTTGGTATTGGCAGTAATTCCTTCATGCTGACTTTCTGGCATACTTTTAAACCTGTTTTAAAGGTTTACGTTGCTCTGTATATGCTCTAAATAACTGAGTCTATTACAAGGTAAAAATAAAAAGATGCTGTGTAGAGGTCCCTTTTGAAACTTCCAGTCAACGTGAAATTCACTTGTGCATACGTGTATATAATTGCTCTAATTGAATTGCTGTGGTTTAGAAACTTGGAATTTTAGAACATAATTTTTGAGGGCTGCTCTGCACTTCCACTTAATTGCATTGTCTTACATAACTTACCCCAGCAGTTTTGATGGCTGCTCTTTGCATAGAAGACTGCAGAGGAAGCCATAGTTGAGGTCAAAATCAGGTCAATGTGTGTGTGTATGCTCATTTACATGCACATGTCCTGCATTTACTAGGAGTGAGGATCTGAGAGTCCAGCAACAATTAAGAGTTTTTTTCCTTTTTAACATTGAATCTCATTGCAGGTGTTTTATCTTTCTGTGTTGAAACAAATGGGTCTCCTTGTATTGCGAACTAAAAAATTTAGGAAAAAAAAAAAGTCCTACAGCTTGCTAGCATTTAGTTAAGAACTTGAAAATTAGTAGTATTGTTAGAAAAAAAACCCAGGAAAGTAGTTTTCTAGAGGTTTTGTAACTGTTGATAGGTGGTCTTTACCCTCCTGGTATAATACCTGCTTTGTTCATTGTGTGCTGTAGATCTAAATGCTCATTGCAAGTGTTCTTTGAAAACACTCTCCTTTGCTAGCTTACAATTGGCAAGGCTGCACATGGTATTATAGACAGGTTTTAGGAAGGGAAAAGGGAGGGGCTGGGGAGGTTGTGAATTTCTTTGCGGAGAGAGGAAAATTAGCAATATACTCGGTGTGTTTATTAGAAGAGGTTGTTATGAGCTGGGACAGAGGTTGCCTGCTAGAGAGAGACTATATCTTGGACAGGGCTATGACTGGAGCGGTTTCTTCTTCCCAAGCATCTGTTATTAATTCGCTGTTCAGAGCATGGCTTGAGCTTGATGATGCATCACAGTGAGATGAAAAGAAAGTGGTGAGACTCTATAAATCATATAAATACAGAAATAAATTTTAGCAAAATTATTTCATTCAAAACTGGCGCAATCCAAGTTAGTTGGCCAGTTTCCTTTGGAAATCTTAAAAATGTAGATCTTATTTTAAGTTAATCAAGGTTTAATCATTTAGAAACTGTACTTTCATCTTTGATACTTTTTCATTCAAACTGCAGAAAGCTTACACTTATTTGTGTTTGGCATTTTGTCACTAATGTACCTTTGGGCAGAGGTGAGATGTTCATATTCTCTATCCCATAATTGCAGTATGAGGAAGGATGAGAGGCTAGGCACTCAGCAATGTGGAACTGGATCTCTCTTTCCTAACCATGTTAGGATACTAATGTCCAGACTGGTTCACACAAGATGTCCTTACAGCCTGTTAGACAGTAAGAGTGGAAATCAGATGAGAAAACAGAGCAATGACGAAGTTCAAGAGCTGTTGTTTAAGCAAATATTTCTTTATTGTAATTTTCCAGAGTATGAGGTTGTGTCAACTGAAAATGGAGCAAGTGATGGTGAAAAGGAGAAATCAATTATCACTACAAATCAAACCCATTCTACTGTGGAAAACTTAAAACCTGACACAAGGTAATTAAAATAATTTTCTAAGTTATTCCAACTAATTTAGACTGTCAGATGTCTGTCACTTCAAATGAAAATACATATCTATGTAAGACCAAATTGGGTTTACTCCTGTTCTGATAGGAAAAAAGTATGCTTTGGTTTTGCTTTCTTTTAAGTTAACAGATAAGACACATCTGAGGAATCTTTAGGAAATTTCCAGGAGTATTTATGGGCTGGACAATCTGCAGAAGTGACTTGTCCTATCAGAAAGAGTAACAGTCAAATGTAAGAAAATACTGCTTTTTGTCAAGATATCTCTTCCATTTAGCAGATAAAGAAACAAGGTGAACACAAGAAATATTAGCCTGATATATGAGATCAAGATTTATATGTACAGTTGTCTCTCTCTGGGGTTTAAGGATGCTCAGCACTACTGACATAAGCTGCTTGCTTATTTAGGTGGATGTTCATTGAAATACTGGAATGCAAGTTGGGCCGCTGTACGAAGCTTGACTATTGCATTGTACCATGGAGAGGAAAGATATATTTCTCCCGTATATGTAGTTTTCTTTCAGTATCTCAAAACAGCTGGCAATTTAAAAATGAGTTGGTGGATTCCAGTTGATCGCATGCATCTTATGCAACTAGTCCCAATAAGCATTATCATTCTTAAAAAAAAAAAAAAAAAAAAGTCATCAAAAATGATTCTTTTTTGTGGTAAAAATCAGAGCAGGGAAGAAAACCATATGTCCATTGTTTGTGTTGCTTATTGATTGCATCAGAAGCGTAATGAATGACACGTTTTTTTCCTATAAGACCATCCATTTGGCTTTGGTAACTGGATTCTTCTGTTTCAGATAAACTGCCTTTTTCTATTATTATCCTTAAATTGGTAACACAGCACAAAATTCTGCACAGAACCCATCTTGAACCTTTAATTTTAGGCAGTGTGTGGTTTAATCTTGGGTGTTGGTTCTTAGCTCATGAACTTGTGACCAGCAGCTCCTAGGAGGAGGAATGAGGAACTATTGCAGAAAATGGAGGGGAAGGGAAGAGAATGGGAGAAGAAAGTCTAAGGGAAATTGTGATACCCAGAAAGAGCTTCTTTGACAGACTCCAAAACTCCTAAGATGGGCTAGAATTGCTGTGTATTGCATCAAGAACAACTGTTATTTCTTAAAGGCTTGTGGCTTGTGAAAGGGTGAACTGCAACTATGTTGTTCTGTCTTCTTAAGAGGCAATTAGAATACGTTAGCAATACAACTGGAGAACAAGAATCAGTTTCCTCGATCAGTTGAGAAGGCTTAGAAGAGACAGCAAAACAATATGTTTCTGGAGTAGCAACTAAGAAAGGCAGTAGGTGCTGCTCAACTTGTCAGGCTCTGCAGTTTGTGTTTCATTTCAGTTCTACTTTAAAATAGTACAGTTGCATCCTTGAAAAGAACTGCATGTTATTAATGAGACACTCTTCTATTACACACGTGAACAGTTTTGTGCCATACATGGTGATAGAAACGGGATGGATTTGGTTAAGTGTAGAAAAGACATGGAAGCAAAGAAAAGTCCCTGACGCTGAGAGCAATGCCCAAGTGGCCAGAAGAGAAAAACATTTTTAGACTGCTCTTTGTTCAGAAAGGAACCAAGGTGGAGGCAGGCAGACCCAGCTAGAACCATTGGAAAGGTCATAAGGAAGGCAGGAGCTATGCAGAAGCAGGTAAGATGGTTTTAAACTTTAATTTGTAACAATTCTGTCAATCCTATGAGAGGACTTTAGGATTTTGGTAAGCAAGAGCAGACCAAAGACCATGGAGAAAAGCTGTCTTTTGGAGAGTGGATTTTGTTACTAGAAGCTAGATAGGAGATCAGTACTGACTGGTGGAGGCTGACTTAAGATATAGAGGGATGACTTTTCCCTGATGGGGTGGTGGCTGTTATTCTCCCCTAGGCCTCAAAAGAGAAAGACAGTGAAAGTCTTTCTGGGTTTAGGAGGCCATTGCCAAAATCAAAAACGTTTGATATAAATTGCAGTGCTGCATGTCCCTTGAGTCTCATAGGACTTAAATGATGTACTCCTTCTAAGAGTGGCTCTGTTTAATGAAACTCCCATTTCAAAATGTGTGTTTCCTAATTTTGAGCACATCTTCAGAGCATTGGCAGAAGGACAAGAAATTGTTACTGTTACCATTTGAATCCAGGCTTGTTGGCACACTGAATACAGGGGAAAATAAGAAAGTGATTAAGACAGCTGGCATCACATAGACAGTATCAGTGTTGCAAGGAATGGTATGCATCTGTAAGTCTCCTGTCTGGCCAGAGCTGATTGCTCACTAGATGAAGAAAATGGACCTGTGAACAAAACTGACTGAAAATAGGAGGAAGAGAGCCAATGAAACACAGCTCAATAAATTAATTAACAGAGTCCTTGAAATGTCTGCAAATTCATCAGGTAATACATTAAGACTGGGAAGCAGACTTTTCCATA
>JAVJGI010000014.1:121774357-121794598 GCA_035590275.1 Ibycter americanus
ATTAATTAACAGAGTCCTTGAAATGTCTGCAAATTCATCAGGTAATACATTAAGACTGGGAAGCAGACTTTTCCATAACTTTTCCATACAGCCTTAAAGCTGCAGAAGAGGTGGAGCAAGTAGATGGAAAGAGAGATGCTTAGCAGCAGATGGTGGATTAACTGGGGAAGAACCTCTTGGCCTTGAAATGCTTTGGAGAAGCTGACAAGCTGAATTTGAGGGTCTATTTTTTCCAGCTTTCCTGAAGCCATCAGTGAGGCTGTGTGAATCCCCTATGCTGCTCTGAAGGTTCAGTGCATCCAGAGCTGAAGACAGTTCAGGACAGATCTCAACCAGGCAGACCTAAAAGCAATAAAAATGTTTGTGAATGGAGTATCTCAGTCTCCATGGGTAAATTTAAACCAGAAAGATCCTGTGACAGCAAGACAGATCAAGCCTGTAATTCTTCAGATGTATGCTCTTGAGGAGCAGTATATGACAAAGACGGTCTGCAGTCGCATTGCCCGAGGTCTGTCACCCTGTTGGGGTAGATCAGGTAGGATATGTTAGTGCCTAGCCCAGAAGCTAAAGAGTTAATCACCCACATCCATCAGGAGGGAAGCCAGACAAACAACTTTTCAGTGTGAAGGGGGCAGAACAAGCAGCAGGGAAAAACTGGGCACATGGGATCCTGCCAGATCATGCTGTTTGTTTGCTTTTCTCTTTTACATTCTTCTTTCAAATGCGTCATGCTGCTGCACCTCTGGGAAGCTCTGCAGCAAGCCAGATACCCATCTTCCTTTGAGCTGGGGTTTTGACAAGGCAACCTTTAAAGATTAGGAGCTGATGGCCAGACTTTTGAATATTTAAGAAATTTGGACAGTGTTAGGGAGGCAGCAGTGAGAGACTCTTACAGCCTCTCATGAAAAATTGCATGTGTAACTGCACCTGTCAGTAAGTACAAACATAGAAGTTAAATGGATACAAATTTCTCTGAGTCAGAGGATTATCATGTAGTATTCTGTGTGTCCATTTTGCTGTCTGAAAAGTGACGAGATCCAGAAGAAACGCACTGGCTGAAAAAGAAATTAGTCCTGACTTTCAGTACAAGTTATCAAGTATTTGGTTTTAACAGACTCATGCTAATATGGAAATGAAAATGTACGTTCATGGACATACAAAAACTTGGAGGGTTGCTTTTAAACAAATGAAGTCGTATATATTATGGCAGTTTGTTGTACCTCTTGCTTGTCTTATGTATGCCAGCTTTATGTGTTCTTGGTGACTTCATTGCAAGACATCGAGACTGAGATGAAAGTAAAATAGTGATTTAAAAATCTGTCCAACTGTGAGGACTTACACCCTTCAAAGAAATGTGGGGTACAGTCAGCTGCTTTCCAACACAACTGCTTGATTTTTTAGTTTTTTATTTTAAAAGAAAGGTTCTAAAGTCTCCTGTACAATGTGATTTTGTTGGAGCACTGAGATCTCTATGGGTTTTGCCCAAGAAAAGGCACACTGTAGCCATGCCATTCTCTCACAATAAGGCATGCCTGACAGCTGACAACATCACATTCATTTAAAGGATTTTTCCTTTTAGGATGAGTATGTTGGCATCTTTTTCACCCAAAGAATTACCAAATACGGTGTTTGCAGCATTTTGCTATCACATCTTAGAAAACTTCTGATAGTTTAAGTAACCTGTAAAGTTCAAATCTTGATACCCATTATTTGGTTGGTCAGGGTTCTTGAAACTGCTACTGTTCCTGGCACTAAGCTGCTGTCTGCATCCAGTCTAGAATTCTGTTTAATATCATCAGATATTTTGCTTTTGATTGTAACTTTTACCTGAAATCTCTCAAAGTATGTAGTATGGTTGTACTATGTGAGCTAGATAACTATATATATCCTTCTTATACAGATAATTGGATATAACTGGTGCCTGAAGAGGAAAACTTTCTCTTGTTTTATGAATGTCTTCTGCTTAAACGTTTTGATTATAGATGTGCTTCTGTGATCTAATAATCACATATACACAGCTGTTGATTACAACTTTGTACTGTAGTTAGCTTTTGTTACCCTTTACATTATTTCCAAGAATTTTAGAGTAGATCCAGGTCACATTTCACTCAGCCCTCTTTTCAGTATCACATTTAAATACACACCAGATTTTCTGCAATTTTTGCTATCTTTTTCCTTCAATTAGTCCTTCATTTGCTGAATGAGTGAAATAGCGAAGTTCCATTTATCCTTCTTTCTTCTAGTTAGTTTGAACCAAGTACTGAGCTACTCAGTTTTTACTCTGTTGTTCAAGCAGCGAGTATCTGTAACTCCTGTGCTTGTTGATTGACCCCGAGCAACCTAATGTAGCTTTTAAGTTGGCCCTGTCATGAAAAGGGACCTGGACCAGACGACCTTTATAGGTCCCTTCAAACCTAAATTATTGCATGATCATATCTTAGGCGTAGTTTCTAATCTTGTAAATCTCAGTTTCACTCATTTTCTTTAATGCAGGCCAAGGTGGTTTTGTATGTTAATGCAAATGTCATTCATTTCTTAGCAAAGAAAAATGAGAGAAGGGGATGCACTAGTATAAACTAATCTGTCAATTTAATTTTTCATTCTCCACATGGAAATTCTGCAATTTTTGTACTGAGAAAACTGTCATAGTTTTTTTGAGAAATTTACTGTTTCTTCCAGCTGGAAAACAGTCAAAGCTGAACTACAAGACCGATCGTTTTGGCCAAAGCAATTAGTCTGGCTTCCAAGCAGTCATTTGAGGAGCGAGACCTGTGATGTTCCATCTAACTTGTCATATGGGTCCCTTGTTTTTGAGTTTCCTTACGAGGCTGCTCATGCTGGAACTCCTAGTTTCATTGGCATACCCAGGACTCTGTGCTCTTCATCTATTATTAGTTTTACATTAAAAACTGCCCTTAAAAAGGAAGTATCGCAGTAATTTCTCCTGTGATAATAGTCAAGCCAGATCTCCCATGTGTGAGTCAAGGTAATGTCGTTATTCACAATTTTCAGTATTTCCCTCCATGAGGTGCTTGTTTGTAATAAACCTTGAGAGGCCTGAGGTGGAAAGGGGCTTACTGTGGTGGTGGTGGTTTTCTTCATTCTGTCTCCTGTGTAGTAATGATGGTGCTCATCTGCATCTTCTCCATTGTTAAAATTAGTTTCACTGACCTGCAGTTTCTTCATACACTTTTCCTGGCCTGGAATATTAAATGCAGATGTTGGTGGGGTTTTTTGCTTCCAATTCTATTTCCCCATTTCCAAAGGAATTTTAGGTTTGGTTGGGTTTTTTTTATTAGTTTTGGAGTTTTCTAACTCCTTAAAATTTATGTATTTTTTTAGGCTTTTCCAGTAATTTGATACAGTATCATTTTGACTTTTTCTGCTATGCCTGCTGCTTTCTCTGCCAAAATATGTAGTTCCTATTTCTGTATGCCTTCCCTATCTTGAAATTTTTTTTTAATTAGGTGTACATTTCCTCTTTCATTCTAGTGGGTTTTTTAAGGGCAGTTAAGTTCATAGCGCATACCACTAGTGTCCAGGAAGCTTTGTAGCACTAATTTCTGTGCAAGCCTTCAAAAAAGGGTCTCAATGTTGTTGAAAACAGTTCTCATGCCTGTTTGTGTTGGCAGTTATTGGAAGGTAGTAAAGAAAAATATTAAGACTGCCAAATAGCTCTGGGGAAGTTCTGGTAGCCATTAGAGGATGTGTCCCACCAGCCTGCTGGCATAGATTTTTAATCTGCATAATAATTATACATACTAAAAAAAGTATTAATAAGAAACAAAAAGCCTGTGATGCTTGTATTCCACAGCTTTGTAAAACTTCCCTTTAGGTACTGATCCTTTGCCTGGTTAAGTAGTTTGGTGATTTCCAATATACTTTTCTCCTCTTAAAAAACATTTTGAGTCGTCTTTTTTGGACTTTTGGGTTAGATTGTGTCCCAAGGCATAGTATGTTTCCAGTCATGAGGTCTCTTGAGGAATATAAATGACAGGACATGTTAAAAAAAGATCCAAGGTGCCTCCCCCCAAAAAAACAAAAACCCCAACCAAGCAACCAACCAAAACTGTGAAGTAAACGTGAAATGTGTAGCATATGCATGTACCAAACTGTTTTCATAATGTGTGTAGATTATTTCCTCCAAATGTTTTTTCATGTCTTACAAAAGGTATGAAACAAAAAAAGAGAATCTTACTATAATTTACTGAAAGACCACACCAAGTAACTCTTCAGCCCTCTACTGAATAAGCTTTTTGTGCACTCATACACAATAATTCCTACCCACCTGCCCATGCTGTTATTACCATTATCTAGTATTGTTTTGTATTGCGTTTAGTACCCAAAATATGCTGATCACATACAGGGAAAAAAATATACCGATGCAGAGAGCTTAGCTTTTTTTGACAGCAAGGGTCAAGAGATGGGAACTACAGTGAAAGTTAAAATGCAGAAAGTGGCAGAAAAATGCTGGAATTTTTGTACTCTTTATTACACAAGTAACAGGGTTTTGTACTAAATTGTTGTTGATGTCAGGGTTCATGGCTAACCATTTCCCATTTCTCTCAGCACTTCTTCCAGCTTGATTCTTCCAGAACGACTCCTCAAACAAACGCAGCGCCTTTTTTTGGCTTTTTTTTCTTTTTTCGTTCCGTTCTCTTAGACCTAGTTTTATTTGCTATGACTGATCATACCGCTGTCCAAGCACACTCTGCAGAGACAGAGGAGCTCTGTACATTGAGACAGTCTTGCATGATTGTCATCTAACCACCAGCATCTCCCCAGCAGTTGACCTGAAATCCCAGGACTGTACTCATCTGCTCCAGTCCTCCTATTATGGTGAAAATCTCTCTTCACCTATTTTCAGTTCTGCAATCTTCAATCTTCTCCTTTTGCATGATTTGAAAAATGCACAAGCAGCTGCGTCTGCCAAAGTTCCATGTGGAATAGTGATTTCCTATGGTGGAAAAATACGTTTTGCACAGTAATTACTGTAAGTCAAGTCCATTTAATCTGCACAAGGACTTTTATTGTCTTACACAGTTTGGGTGGATTTGGGAGGCCTAGTCTCCAAAGTCTGCAGGATAACAATCTTATAGATGTTAGAGGTGTGACACATGTTAGACTACTGACTATATTGAGTAGCAGAGTTTTTGGCATCATGCGCACACAGATATAAAGATGGAATATAGACTCCAGTTTCTCATGAATAAGTCCAGCTAAGAGGTAGACATGGGATAATCATTATATAGCTTTCCTATTTCCCTTTATTAATTTTGCCCTACATACTTTCTTGAACCTCTAAGCATTTTTTTCCGTTTTCACAATTTTATTTTTATTTTGCAGGTCTTTCACCTGACACACAAAAGAGGAGACTTTAAATGGTTTTTTATGAAGAGTGCCAGACCATGGCTTTAAAATTACAGTTAGATCTGTAAACTCTATCAAATCATGAGCTCAGTCTAACTTTTCCTTTCTCTCCCTTTCAGTTTTCAATCAACTAGTTGCTTCTCTTAGTATCCAAAAGTGGTTCTTTGTTGTTCTTGTACTATTGCAGCCACTGCTATTGTTTCAGGATTGAATTTGCCTGTGATGCTTGGGCACCTCTAAAAACACCTACCACAGAACTGTAGAGTTGTATATATTTTAGTTTAAAAAATTTGTTCTTTAACGTTATTAATAGGAGGCTCCCCTAACTGACTAAACTAAACTTTGGACATTTCTTTATTACTTTCCTTTTCTCCAGTTTTGTTTATATGTTTACATGAGCTGAAATCTCTATGTGTAAATTTTAGTTCTTCATTTCAGTCTTGCCATAATTTCCCCAGCTGCAGTTTGATCTTTTGCAGAGATCCTAGGGGTCCCTAGACCACAATTTGTAAAACACTGCTTGGAAAATATTTAGTCTTCATTTCTTGTTTTGATCTTTTTATGGAGTTAGAGAATTGACGGGTCCAAGTTCATCAACTTAAGATTTTTGGGAACAGGACTGTTTCCTATGAAGAATGTTGCCTAATGCAATTCAAAATAGGGCATATCAGCTCTTGAGAGTGATCTATCTGTACAAAAATCAGCAAAATACTTAAATTTGTTTCAGAATCCTCCACTGTCTTGTCCAGCTTGTGATTTTCTCCCTGACATAGGCGTGTAAATCCAGCTTGCAAAATCTGTGAAACCCTTACATATTCAGGTGAGATCCAGGTACGCTGACTGTAGATCTTGATCTTTCGTTCACACTTGCCTGCGTCATTATCTTCTGAGTCCCTGCAGCTGCCCAGTCCATTTCTGTAAGAGCATTTCACCTGCTCAGTTTTTGTCCTTTCCTTGTAGGCAATCCTATGGAATCAAAAAACTCCAGGTCAGAAATCCTAGGCAGTGCTTTTGATATTTCCCTTTTGATTTCATACAAATAGACATAAACAGATTATTATCATCCATAAGGTCAAACCATAAACTCCCAGTAAAGCAACAGAACATGCCATGTTGAGCTATCAATGACCAAAATTACAATAATAGCTCTAGATAAGGTGTTCCTGCTGTGAAGGAAGCCGGAAAACTTCTTTGGAGTCTTTTAACATTAGGCATGCATTAATTTGTACGTTGTCCAAAATGTATCTTCTGACTATTACTTTAAAACACCCAACATATTAGCAAATCTTCATTTATGCGTCAGTGATTCTTCAGAACGAATCTCCAACTGCTCTGCTACAGTTCTCTGTGTAACAACCTTTCCTACCAGCTGAGAATACTTCTTGACCAAAAAGTTCCTGTACCACATGCCCAGTGTGAATATTAACTGCTCAGGTCCCATTTTTAAAAGAATGTATTTGTTTAAACTATTTGAAGTTGATCATAAATAAGATCTTGTGTCTAGAACTTACCATTTAAATTATTATTTATTTAATGTCTCCCTCCTACAGTAGGGTAATATGAGTTGCTCCAAATGGTCTTGCAGCATGTTTGAATAGATGTTAAGATTACTCCAAATAGACTTTTTAAAGCTCAAAACAAGCCCGTGTTTCACTTAGAAATATCCATGAATTACCCACAATGCATCTGTTCAGCATACTGATCTTTGTCGTTCCCTTAAAAAAGAAAAGAAAACCCTAGAAATAAAGGCAATTGCTTCTGTAAGCAATTTCAAAGTTAAATATTGTCTTAGAAGGACTGTGGATGGAAAAGAGTTGCTTGGTACTGCATGATAAGTCCACTGAGGTTAATTAGCGAGCTGTTCAGGTTTTGCCGGAGCCAAGAAGCAATGAGAGGTAATCCAAAGTTTGGATTGAATTATTCTGTCTCTTGTAGGGACTTGCAAATGGAGTTCACAAATTTCCAACCATGCAGAGAGTGGTATGGGGTGTTTTTCTCTTCAGAAAATTGCTGTTTGGAAACAATTTCAGCAGAGCATTACAATGCTGTGTGATGGTCATGAGCTACCAAGTTATCATTGGTGAGTGATCCTTCACAGGTCAAGAGCTGGATGTTTAATTGCCCACCTCTGGGATTCTCATTTTGCACTGTGTTTAGCCTCTGTTAGGGCCCATTTTCCAGGCCTACAGCCCTTTTGACTCATATCCTATGGATCTCTCTCGCTGATGAAAAAACGCTCTGTGCTGAGAGAGATCCACCAGGTATGCACTCAGACCGTATGAAAAGTGTCTCTGAAGCTGGCATGTGTGGGACAGATTACTGCTTGTAGCTCATGGGGAAGGCACGAAGAGAGTGCTTTTGGCTGGGTGCATACCTGCTACTCATCAGGGTGCTTTGGCACAGAGGGCGTGCAGCAGCGGCACTGAGCCATGGCTGAGCGGTGAGAAGTTCCCAGGTGCTGCCAGCCTGGCGCCGGCAGAGCTGAGGAGCAGCTTGCTGGGATAGCGTGTGCTGGGAGGAAGGAAATGGAGTCTGTTCCTAGCTCTGCTCTTGGTGCAGGATCTTAGCTGCGTCCAGCGTCCACCCTTGGAACTCTCTTTCCTGCCTCATCCATCTGGTGTCATCTTCAGGTTTGCAACTCTTGCGATAGCTGCTCACCCACAGCTTCTAGTTGAAAGTGTAAGTTTCAGCTGAGCTGCAGAGTTAGAAACCAGCTTGTCTGGCCTGTCCGTCACTGTTCATCAAGTATTGAGGAGTGGGAGAGGCTTAAGCAGAGGAGCCTGGCTTGGGTTTTTTCCTTCAGTCTTGTTCCGTTTTCAGAGCACTCTGGTTCCCAGCACAGCTGTGATGAAAAGGGATCATGAGGTAACTACAGCACAGACTGGCGTTGTGCAACATCACTGTCTTTTCATTACTTCATACATTTACTATTAACATACGTTCAGGCAATTGGATCTTTGCCTTGGCTGAGCTCCTGTCCTGGAAGACATGCCCCGTGTTCCAGCACTGGCCCTGTCTGTCACTGTGGTGGGGCTGAGAGGCATGAAATTGGTGGTTTGTGTTCTCACAAATGAAAGATGAGCAAATAAATCGCAACGTGCTTTACCCAAACGCTGCTTATCAGATTGCTTCTGACCTCACCTGGACTGCTCCCTTTGCCAGAACTGAGACTGCGCGTGTGAGGGGAGAGCCTTCAGCCAGTGGTGCATCAAATCAAGCATTAATAGTGGTGTGCAAAGAATTATCAAAAGGACTGGTAAATGATGTGTTCAGAGAGGCCTTATACACATAGGACAAAATGTCTCGGTGTTTTCAGAGCAAGAAATGAGGCCTTTTTGTTCTTCTCCAGGAGACGAGTAGCGCCAAGGTGTGTGTTGGCAGTTCACTTGCTCCACATTCTGAAAGAATGCTTGATTTGCAAAATTTTCATCTCGTCTGTTTTATTCCCCAGTTATGAATTCCATGTCAAACCTAGAAATCCTCTTGGTGAAGGTCCAAGTAGCAACGTTGTGGCATTCAATACTGAATCAGGTAAGAACTTCCAAAGGCCTGACTGTCATTGTCGGTGGCCTTAGTATCCCTGTCTGTGGGATGTATGAAAGGCTCTCTTGCTTCATTTTGCACATTTGCTCTTGCTCTTTACTATCTCCAGACTGGCTTTTTACTACTGAGCATGTTACGGTAGTGCCTGGAAGATCAGCCTGAGATCAGGGCTCTGTTACGTGAGGATGTAAGATGGCCAGACTGCAGGAGGGAAAAAGGAGCACAGGGAGTTTGCCTGGTGCTCATTATGAAGAAACTAACTTTATCCTTAGAGAAGGCTCAGTCATTTAAGATTCCTAACCATTTTGTATCTATCAAACCCATTAATGACTTCTGGATGGGGAACATAACGTTTTTCTTTGGGCTGGTGTTTATAGGCACTTTTACTACCTGTTCAATAAGGCTGCTGTATAATACTGATGTCTTTTGGCTGAAATAAGGATTGAGAAATAGCAGTTGGGAAGAGTCGATGTCCCAGTACATCCTCTCCCATCCTGTTTACTCTCCTGTGAATCTGTTAGAGAGGTGTATACGAGCCTGGTTTGACCATTGGTTGGTTCCCACGTTAGGTGCTGTCTGACTCAGAGGTGAGAATGGGAGAGTGCCCTTGCTTTCCCTGTTCCCGTTCCCCACGAGGCTGACTACAGTTGACTTGTTGACTTTATACAAGCAAGATACCATCTTTTGTGTAGAAGTGTTTATTGCTTGGTAATACTCAAGAACCATATAAAACACAAAGTGGTATTTAGCCTTTTTAAAAGGGCTTTCTCAATCTGCGTTTTGAGCCAGGTGTAATAATATAATAGTCCTCATCTAGTGCTGTCACTGATGGATGAGAGTTTTGGCTGAGCAAGGGATTAGTCAGGAAGGAGTTCAGGCTATGCCACACATATTTAAAAACTGTGAATACACTCTTTGTAATCCTAGATTGTTAAAACTGAAAAAATGTTTATTCCAAGTGCAGCTTTCGTGAATGACAAGGCTTATGTTCTGTCTCCCATTTAGCTTGGACAGATTAAGTGGTCAGTTTTATTTTCTCTTAATTGCACACATCCATTTGGGCTTTCATAGCCAAATCTTGTGTGGCAAGTATTACGGAGGGGTCCTTTGTATTATTTAAGTTTCAAAAATGAAATTTTAAAAAAGATGCAGTAGAATTGGTTTTTTGCTTTTAACAGATTTAAACTCGGTTTCATAGAACCATGGTTGCCTGGTATTGTCCACAAAGTAAAATTTTTAAAAGCTCATTGATACTGTCTTTTCACATAAGAAATAACATCTATTTTTAATTAAATTTAATTTAATACAAAAGTGAACTTTGCTTCCAAAACTCTTCCTGTTTCACAAATTAAAGTTTATGTCAACTGTAGAAAATCACTTACCAATGCTTTTCCATTGAAATATTGGGAAAGTGCATTTTTCAGTGTCTGATTGAATATTTGTTTTCTTCCTCCAGCGGACCCAAGAGTGAGCGAGCCGATTTCAAGTAAGCCTTTTATGTATAGTGTCTTCTAATCAGGAATTTCTTCAGAAATGAGATAGCATAATTTTACAAGGGTGGTTGCTGTACTGCACCACCTAAATGAGTTATGGAATCAAACAGCATTCACACATGATCTCACTCTTTCCACCCATACCCCTGGTAAGGAATTCGTGCCAGGCTGCCTGTTTACCTGAGTGGAACGCAATCAAGGTGATGTGGTGCTCCCATGGCAGCTGGGGTGGCTTCAAACCAATGTACACAAATGAGCCAAGGACAGCCTCGTATTTTCTCAGCCTTGTCATTAAAGCAAAAGAAAGCTCTGTAAAACAAGTAAGCTCCTCCATGCTTTCTAAGTGAGCTAACAGAGCACAACTCAGAGGATACTATTGATCTGCCACTGTGTTTTAGAAAATGTTCTGCTTCTGAAGGCTTGATCCAGCTCTGCTTTAGGCCACCTACCAGACTCTTGCTGTCTTCGGCAGGAGGTGGACTGGGATTTTGAAGAAGAGCTGAGATCACTTAAGCAGCTTGGGCTGCATATGTAATGGACATCACTGACAAAGACTGAGACACCATTTCTTTCCACATAATTCATGATACTTAATTTTTATGTGTATATTTGTTAAATCACATACAGTTTGCTGCAACTTGACTGTCCTGGCCTGAACACGCTGAAAAACAGTGACTGTGTCATGCACTTTGTAAATGCGAGTTTTGCCAATATGCAGACATTGTCCCCCTACCGAGGTCCCAGAATGATCTTTTTCCAAACTGGCACCACACACAGAGAGCAGCAGCACTTCACTGCATCAGTCGTATCTGCACCCTTTGGTGCTTCGCTGAAATACCTTTCATGTTCAGAATGCAGGTGACTGGTGCCATGACGTGTTCTGCTCCATCAAGGTTTCTAATTCTATTTATTTGAATATAGTTGTTGTATGTAAGTCTGTATGCAGCGTCATACTTCAGCCTCTTCCTTCCTCTCCTGCAGTGGGAAAGGATGCTATCTGGACTGAAATCCCATTCAATTCAGACACCTTTTCAGAGTGCAAAGGGAAGCAATATGTGAAGAGGACTTGGTATAAGAAGTTTGTAGGTGTGCAGCTGTGTAATTCTTTGAGATACAAGATATACCTCAGTGATTCACTTACAGGTAAGAGACATTCAAATCAGTGTTGTTCCACATTATGCACTCCTTAAAGACACCACAGTTTCAGTCAGAACTAATAGTTTTAACAAGACGAGCTCTGCTGAAGTGTGATCAGTTACATTTAATGTAGTCCATAGACAGATTAATCATAAACAGTAATCTGCTTGTGTTTTGTAATCATTGATGTGTTTAATACTGAATTTTCAGACTCACGAGTTACTTCTCCGTGACAATAACCTGATTTTAAATACCTGCTAGTATCCTGGGGGTCGTACAGAAAATTGATAAAGATCAGGTGTCTGCCAGTGAACAGCCTATGCTGTAAAGGTGCCAAATTTGTATTTAAAGGGTAGCCTGGAATAGCTCTTAGTTAGAGGATTAGGACCTAATTTTAGACCAGGATTAGACTCAGTCATTCCCATCCCATTTGGTAAACATCTGGTTACTTCATCACTGTGAGGCTTATAAATCCATGACTTCAACTCTAGTCAACAGTTGTTACTGCCTGCTTTGACATTTTTGTTTTGTTTTCGCATTGCCCATTTTTGCTTATAATCTCTTTTCTTCCCCTCTTCTTTTTCATATATTGTTTTATTACTAATGACAGCTTCCTGGCCTTATCTTCTCAAGTTTTGTTCCATGTCTTAAGGTAACGAAGGTGCGGTGTATTTAAGACCTGAATCAAGTCACCCATGCTATGTGTAAGCTGAGGAAACAGCCTGCAAAAAGCATGTTTCAGTTAGTTGATAGTTAAGCTGAACTTTGTGTCTCATGTAGATTGTACAAGTTATATTTAGAAGTATGTTAACTTCTAATAATTCATCCCAAGCTTCTGGCTTTCTTCTGTATGCAGTCTTTTATCAGAGCTGCATGGAAAACTCTGTCACAATGGCGTTAGCGTGGCACCCAGAGCACGAGGGCTGTAATACAAGTGTGTTTGGGAAGTGTCTTTTGGGTGCAAGTTAGGCAGTCTGTTCATCCCATCAGATTGAATTAACTGGGAGAAACTGGGGCTGAAAGAATCAACTTTCATAACCCAAAGTCACCGCATCTCAGAGCTCAGCACCTGACAGGAGCAGGGCTCTGGTCTTGCATGCGTAGGCACATGAAAAGAAAAGAGCAGGGGAGCGCAGGGCAGTCCACGCCGAGACCGTTCTAAGCTGCCTGGCCTTCCACCCGGCGCCATTCGCCCATGAGCAAACAAGGAAGGAAAGCCCTGTCGTTAATAGCAAGTACAATACCTCGTACGTAAATAATATCTTGGCAATTAAGTGACTAAAAGAGACTGTTTTGAACAGAGGTACCGTTCATTCAGCTGTTCTGTACTAACCAGCTGTGATCAAATTACAGACACTGGCAATGAGGCATAGTGTATTGCGGAACCAGCCAGCAGAGGAAATAGCCGTGCTAATCTAGCAGGACTAGACTTCAGCCCTAAATCAAGTGAATTAACACTGCAGGGAAAGCTACTTCAGTCTTAGAAGAAAAGTTCAATATATTGGGAGCCCATTTTCTTATTTTCATTAGATTGTTTTTGCTTTTGCTGGCAGGGTGGTAATGTGACTTTGGTGGAGAAAGACGATGGTAGCCACATTGTACTCATGAAACTTGCTAAGCCTGGTTCTTGCACTTGAATTGTTACAACCAGTGCTGACCAGTTGAAAGAATTGAAATATTTACATAGAAGGAAAGGTCTCCTAAGACTGTCATGGCACAGGCCTCTATACACGAGTCAGAAGGCTTCCAGTTTGCAGCCAAACGATGCATTTCACTGTGACGCCCTGTCCCGTCGTGCCCCCAGGGCCAGCAGAGGCGTGCCGGCCAGCGCTGGGCAGCGTGTGCCCGTAGTGAAGGGCTGCGCCGAGGTCCGAGTCCCACCGTATGCTGACAATACCTTCCAAAGCTTTGCTGTTTAAGCAGCATAATGATCTCAAAATTTGGGTGCATTGTACAAACGCTGTGTATAAGGCAGCCAACAACCCTATCTTTGCATGGTGGATCTTAGCATGAATGTACACCTGTAGTGTTGCAGAATCCATAATGTATAAAAGAAAGACAGTGCCTAATTTTCTTAAGACCACCCATAAGGGAACACTGGAGGGGAAAAACAAATTACTTTATGCTAGAATTGCTCTCCCCAAATGAGAAAGATGAATCTAGTCATTGATTAGCTAAATGTTTTTAAGTGTGTTCCTTTATTATGGAAAGAATTGGGCAGTAAGAATTTAATAGTCACTGAGAACACTGCTTATGTATAACAATTGTTTGAATTATGCATAGGTTACGCTGTGGGCCAGAAGAGTATGTGTGGATCTGAAAGTTACTGCTCTTGTGTTAGCCATAAAAAATATTTGTTCTATTCTGTCTCTCATGAAGAAAAACTGATCTACATTATACTTGCCAGGACTGTTCTATAAACCAGCATCTACTGCTGACCTCATTTAACAGTCCTCCAGAGCAGTCACTGTAGGCATTCCAGAAAAGCAGGCCACCTAAAAAAAAAAAAGGTATTTATTGAGGAGAGGAAAAAAATAAATTCTAAGTGTGACCTTCAACAGCCATGGAAAAAAAAAAAAAGAAAAAGCCATTTTGGGCAGCCTGAATGTTCTTAATTTCAGACCAAAAAACTGCTGAAAGGAACTCCCTCTGACCAGTTCTGCTATGGAAAAAACACGCCTGCAGCCAAAACTAGATAGTAATAAATAATTTTCTAAAGCTAGAGAAGAACTGTGTGCACAGAGACTGTCAACTGGAGGTGAGAATTTTTGGCAAAGTATTGATCCGATCACAAAAATATGAGTTTGTTGGTAGGCTGCTCTTACGAATTGCACTTTAGGGAGCAGTATTATAAGCTGCCTCATCACCTCCCAAATGGCCAGCCTGGCCCAGATTCAAGGCTACGGGACACCCAACATCTGAGTAACTGAACTTTCTGCGTAGCTGATACCTGAGTACTGGGCCTGTTTGTAAATGCCTTTACCTCTCCTTTCAGCCACGCAACCACAGGTTGAACATAGTAAGAACAAGTGATGTGAAAGGAGTTTGGAAAAAACTGAAAGTTTATCTGAAAATGTTTCCTGCCAAGGCTTAGGAAGAGAGCGCACTGTGCCTTCCTCCATGTCTGAACTGAACTGATGTCTTGCAAATCAAATCAATAAGTAAAAACATCTCTCTGTCAAAACTCCTTCACAGCGAGTCCTCTTGTTAACAGGAGGAGCCGCCTGTAACATCAGCACGCACTGCATGGGCCTCTTGAGACCTGGTTTTCTACACTTGCAGTCAGGTGTCCTGTTAAGCAACCCTGCACATAAATACGTGAGCACGCTTCATGCTCTGGATAAGCAGTTACTCTGCAGAGGTCATCTGTTTGTTGAAGGATATCGGCTGCACACACAAGTCATAAAAATATGATGATTTATAAAGCAGGCCTTGGCTGTGTTAGGAGGTGGTCTATAGAAACATCTTTTACGGTACCTGGGGGCTTCCTGGGAGGGAGCCAAACCTGCCTTCCCTTCAGATCATAAGCAAAACTTACCTTGTATTTGATACAGTCAGGCTGAGGTTCTAGGTAATAACAGAACTTCCGTTACTGTATGAAATGTAAGGAGGGGGAAAACATTTGGGCATAGATTTTGGCCTGGAATGGGGCACTTCTGTCTTTACCCATGAGCCCCCGACTTGGAGTACGCACGTAATGTTCAAATTACAGCTGCAGGTCCTGAGAGGAAAAGAACCGGCGGCATTCACCTGGGCTGCCCCACAGAGCGAAGAGCACAGCCCGCTGCCTCCGGTGCTTTTTGGAAATAGCCTCACTAAACGTTGCTGCTTCTTTGCTTTCAGGAAAATTTTATAACATAGGAGACCAGAGGGGCCATGGAGAAGATCACTGCCAATTTGTGGACTCGTTCTTAGATGGAAGGACAGGACAGCAAGAAGATCAACCAGTCAAAGACGGTAATTCCTTACGCCCATCTCTGTAGCAGACCTTGGCAGTTCCTTTGTGTGTTTCTTTTTCCTGCCAGTGGATTCAGCGCCCGCTGCTGGGGTGGGCGATGGGAAGGGACCACTGGCTTTGCAGGCAGAAGAGAGTCGAGCAGTTTTTGAAGACAAACAATGAGTTAATAAAGATGGTTATGACTTGGGTCCTGTTAGGTAGTAAACAGCATGTCTCCTGTTTAAAACATTCCAACAGATTATTCACCGTTGGTATTACGTATTTAAACCCAACCACAAATTTGAGTTTGCAGAGAGGCATGAAGTGTTATGTTCAAACTAGCAAGGTTGACTTAAAGTGCAGTAAATCATCAGTTGGGCATTGAAGGGCTTTGTTTAGTGCTAATGAGAAACTAAAAAGTTCTTACTGGAAAATATAATTCATGCTGCAGTCATTCTGTGCGCACTAATTTGAACCGGGTGCCCAGAATTCCCCTGTGGTCTAAGTGGGCATGGGACTGGGTGTCCTAAACACAGCCGAGACCTGTCTGGATATTTTTCACACGTTGCTAAGGCTTGAGCATAAGAAAATGGTACTTCTGACAGCAGAACGCCTGCCTCGCCTGTGGGCAGCAGTGCCAGCGGGAGGTGTTCCGTACCCATGTGGGCTGTGCCGAGGGATGCCTGCATGCTGAGTGTGTTGTGGAGTATTCTACCGAGGAAAATAGCAAAATGGTTTTCTGTACAGTTTCAGTGTGTTGACCAAACCTTCCTGTATGCAGTGCTTCCTTTATAAAGCACCTTACAGAAGTACAGAGGTGCGTCAGGGTAGGTGTGGGGGATTAAAGTGAAGTGCCTAAATCACAAGTTCTTCTGAAAACAAAGGTGTTTATGTGATTTTTTTAGTTTTTAAAGAGGGCTTTTCTTTTCTTTTCCCAGTCAGTGTTGCCCATTTGTAAAGGTATTTTGTTTGTATAAGGGATTGTCTGAATCCACTTGGGCGTTGCCAGGACAGCAGACCTCAGTTGTACCAGATTAACTTTTTAAAAAGATTTTGTAAATAAAAAAACCCTTTTACATAAAAAGCTCACTACCCCCACTTAAAAGACACTTAACATCTATTTGTTTTCAGCAACTAGATTTAATTGAGTGGACTCATGAGCTAAAAAATACAAAAGCAAAACAAAAAAACCCAACAAAACAACAGAAAAAAAGTCCCCCCCTGTCCTGTAGCTTGTATTTCTAGTAAGTGACCAGAAGAGAGGAGAGAGCAGAGGGATCGTCCATCGCTGCCCAGCTGCCCCCGGCCTGCTGAAGCCAGCCAGAAGGGCAGCTGCCTGGGCAGAAGGGCAGGGGGGCTCCGAGGGCCGGCAGGGCATGCAGCGCGTGTGCATGGCTGCGCGCATCCATGTGTGCACACGTGTGCCTTAGCCACACGTACGTTTCTGGTGATCAGGTTGGACCCAGCACTAGTTGCTCACTTTTTTAACTTGACGTGCACGGTTTGAGCGGGAAGCACGCGTGCTGTCACACAGAATGGGCTGCGGGCAGGAGGTACGGCCTTCGGCGTGGGGATGGGGCGGTGATGTGAAATAGCCCCAACTGTCCAGTTCTACTGAGGGTCGCTGCAGTGCCAAGGCTGCTGTGGTGGGCACTAGTTAATCCTGGTAACTTTGCAAGGAGAAACGGCCTCCTGTTCCGAGAAGACCCCAGCAGCAGCGCGAGGGGGAGGAGGGGGCAGCAGCCTCACCCCGGACCCGGGTGGCAGCCAGCTGCACCTCCCCGCCTCCGGGCTGCAGCCGGCTCAAGCGCTTCCGCTTGTCCTGGAGCTGGGGGGACAAATGCAGCTGTTGCAGCTGTTGCAGCTGTGCCGCTCGGCCCGTCTGTGGGCAGGGGGTGGCAGCCTAGCGGCCAGCGTAGCCCACTGCTCGAGTCGCGCGCTGACTTTGCAGGGCAATTGGAGGTGCTGTCCGGGGGCTCCGTGCAAACACCGCGCTCTTCTCTCCTGCAGGCTTTTTCAGGGCAGTTCGCCAGGAACCTGTCAAATTCGGGAAAATAGGCGGGGAGACTCACATTAACTACGTGCGCTGGTACGAGTGTGGAACATCGATACCTGGGAAATGGTAGATGCGACGTGAACCTGGCGCAAAGGCCCAGCACTTGCCACCACCGCCCGACCGCCCAGCGCAGGCCCGACGCCGTGTGCGGCACGCCTGGCCCGTCGGGGAGTTTGCTGGTGTGCAAGGGCTCATACAAGTCTAATGCCAATACTGCGTTAATTGTGTAATAGCGTAGGCTGCTTACTGTAGTTATCCAGTTTTACAAATTTGTTTTTAGGTTAAAAAAAATCCCAACCAGGCTAGGGACACGTTGTAGGATAATGTGTAGGGAAGCTGGCTCCCTATTCTTGAGGTATGGTTTATAGGGTATTGTAAAAGATACGGTGTGTATATTATTTATCACAATGTTGTAATAAATGTTTAAGGCACAGTTGTGGCAGTTGGTCATGGAATGGAATGCACGTTAGTTTTTAAATATTCACTGGTCTTCTTGTAACCCAAGTGCCATAAGCTACCTGTCCAGATGGATCCGTAATGTCTCCCCAGTCGTAAATTACGGAAAAGACCCGGCAATGTTTGATACCCTGCAACCAGTGAACTTGAAGCGCTTTCTCTTCACGCGTACAAACAGTTTATACCCCTGCCACGCCACCGAGGTAGGTTGCTACACGTGCAGCTTTAACCACCAGGTCAGCGGGGCTTTCCCCGGGTTGGTTTTCAAACGCGTCGGCTCCGGCAGTGGAGCCGGCAGAGCCCCCGCAGCCCATCCCTGGCGCCGCTGCCCCGGGCGCGGTGGCTGGCTGCCGGGTTGGGGTTCCTCTTGCTGCGGCAGGCAGGTACAGACGAGCCCGGAATTCACTGAAAACCCCAAACAACTGGCCTGCACGGCAGCGGCTTTTCATGAAAATGCAGCTTTCAGAGATTGAGTTACTGGTTCAGAAGCCACGTGCACGTACAGCGCAGGGGGACTTGGCAAGATAAAGGAAACAAAAATAAGCTCATTATGACACCCCAATCAGGTTTAATTTTATTTTTTTAAAAAAGGTGGTTTTAAAACATTGTTCATTGGAGCCAAAGGGGAAATAGTGGTAACTGAACTTTAAAAGTGCTTTACAGCTATTTTGATTAAAACCTCTCCCAAAGCTACTTGTTGTACTGCTTGAACATTTATGAACTAAATAAAGAGATGTAGGTTTTTTTAAAAGGTGTTATTCATTACATTACTAATGTATTGAAAAAATATGAACAGGAACACCCAGATATATATATATAGTAGAAATAGTCATTTATAGAAAATGCCTTATAAAGTACATTGCAGGTACACTGTACTCCTAATAAAATATTTTTTAATCAAATGTTTTTCTTAAGTGTTTTACATGAAAACAACTATTAGTTTTGTGGCAAATGCTGTTACTTCAGGACACAGTTTGTTCTGAAACAGGCACAGGCTAAACCGTGTGGCCAGCACCTGCTGCCTTCGGTGCGACCCGAGGTGCCGTGGCAGCAGCAGTGTGTAAGGGTGCCGAAGGGGTAGGAATGCTTCCACTCCATTTCCTAATTTGTCTTTATAAGAATACAACCAGCTCGATCCAGATCATTTTCTTATTTTTTTTATTCCCTACTTAGTATTTTCCATCTTATGGATTCTAGGAATACGTTAACTGGGAGAATGTTTTGCTCTCCGCTGTTATATGGTCTATTGAATTTGTTACAGCTCTCGATCTGCTTTTTCTTGGCTCAAAATTGAGTCTCTAGAATTGCACTCCCAAGTTTTTCTGGGTGGCAAAGAACCTGTGGAAAGTTGTTCCTTTCGAAGAGTTCTTTTTTAAAAATACGTTACTTGGCTTAAATTTTTGAGTAGTAAAGCCACTCTCCCCCTGCCCTTGTTAGAAATCTTACAGCCCCTTATCAACCTCACCTTTATGTACCAGTTCCTGTTCATTTGGTAAGAGGGTGACATGGCCATTAACAGCAGCAGACAGCGCAAACCCGTCCACCGCTGCACAGCTCCGCAAGGGCAATCCCTGCGGGCAGCGCTTCTCCGGCTGTGCACCTCCCCAAAGCCCAGCGCTGCCGCTCTGCCCCTGGCACCCGCCCACCCAGCACGCGTGCTTGTCTCGCCGCAGTTCTCTCGTTCAGCATTACCTACCTTCCAAAAACCAAGATCAGGCATTTAATAGATTGAGGGTTTTTATTAGTTTTCCATGTGAGCATTACAATTTATAATACATCATATCTAGTTTTACCTCCAGAATGAATCTAATTTAGTACATCATGGTATTAGTAAAAACAAGCCTGATAAATGGGCTAAACTTCCAACTAGCATCTTCGTATCCTTCAGGCAAGGCAAGCTAGAACGTCGATCACTTTACAGACATTTAGGTAGTGTTTCCCAACAACAACCTGGCCCCAAATTACACTAGGAAGCAGATACAATTTAAAGCAGGAAAGATTCGTTTGGTCGTCCCCCTCCCCCTGGCAGAATTTAATTAACAGCTATAGTTGTGCCTCACGACAGTCCCGGAATCTCAAGTAAAAATCCTGGAGTCTGTGGGGGTGGAAGCGCGGGCACCCGCCGCCCCCCTGCCCACCTGCTTACCGGTAGCCAGGCCCGGGCTGGGCGTAGCCCTGGGGGCCGAAGGGAGGCCGGCTGCGGGCGTAGGGGTTGGGCCCGCTGGGCGGGGGGGTCATGGTGCTGCCGG
>JAVJGI010000014.1:121794653-121817427 GCA_035590275.1 Ibycter americanus
GGGGGGCCCGCTGTAGGGCGCGGGCTGCGAGGCCTGCGTGGTGTAGGGCTGCGGGGGGTAGCTGCCCCCCGGGTACTGCGGCTGCCCGGGGAAGGAGGCGGCCGGGGCCCCCGCGGGCTGGCTGTAGGCCGGGAACTGCTGGGCTTGCTGCGAGGGGGTTTGCTGCTGGCTGTAGCCTGCTGGGAAGGGAAAGAGCGAGGTGGGTGAGAGACAGCAGAGAACCGCGGGCACCTGCAGAAAGGCCTGGGCTTCGTTCACAGCGACAAACACAAAACAATGCCCTAAGCACGGAAAAAAGGCAAACCGAGAGCAAAGGGCGCCTGCCCGGCTTCTGGCGCGCTACCCGGACAGCACAGCAACACCGAGAACAGCATAAAACCATTCTCCCGTGACTGACTGACACACACAAAAAAAAAGACAAATAGTACTTTATCATCATGTCACATGAAAACCAAAAGGCCTTCACTGGCAAGCAAGGCAGAATGCAACCTTTTCCCCAAATAAAAACTCTAAACTGTCATGAAAGTACTGTCAGGGTTTAATGCAAGTCATCCCTTCCATTAAATCATAGGTGTTTTCAGTTCTTTAAATATGAAAAAGTTGTACAGAACAGCATACTTTAGTGCAAAACTTGCATTTAAGCATGTCCCAAATTTGATTTTTTTGTATAAACAAGCTCCCAAAAGGAATTTCTCTTCTTGAACACTTCAAAAATGACACAGTCCTTTTATGAAGAAATAGCTACTTTATCCATCATGAAACACACCTGCAGCTACTTGCAATGAAACCTCTCCAGTGACTGGAATCCTGTCAGCATTAAACACCAGACACACAAATTATTAAAAGTGCACAGCCCTGAACAGAAAGGGTAAGGAGTGAAGAATGCACTGGAGTAAACTCACCTTGAAACTGGGATCAAAATTTACTCATGAGACAAACCTCTGAAGATCCATTTTTACTACCATGTGTAAACAGCCACATTGTTGCCTAGTAGGCTTACAAGAGCAGGAGTGGATCCTGCTCCTGGGGGACAGGGGTTTGAAAGGAGACATTACTCATGGCAACAGCAAAACAAACAAAAAAAATCCTATGAGTCAAGATCTTCAAAAGCTGCTGTTGCTAGCTCCTCAGGAAAAAAAGACTGTTTCTGATAGATTAGGTTAATTGTGACATCAGTTATGAGAAACAGAGGCGCCCCAGATCAGTTCTGGTGACGTTTCATTCTTACTTGAAGATGATGTGGAACAGAACACAGAACTCGCACTGCACTACAGCTTTCACAGGAACTTCTCCAGTAAAATAATGGATTAGACGATGGTAGGATATGACTAGAAAGCATATGGAAGCTCCTCTTTTTCCCCCACCCCCACTCAGATTTAAGCCTAAGGAAAGGCAGATAGACCCTTCTGCTTCCAACAGGCTCCTTACTTCTTCTGAAATCAGACTTCAGAAAGTCTGTCACTCTTCTAATTACAAGTGTGGGAGTGAGAAATCTGCAGAGAACAAGACACCATTTAGAGACCCACATCAACCGGCTCTCGCACAGTGCACAGGAACAAGGGCTGGAGCACGAACCTTCAGTTCCAAGTTTACTAGGGTCCTTATCCAAGATAAACATGGAATTTCTTCATAAGCTCTGGAAGCGTTCTCATCTACATCAGAACTGATGCACTCCCACTGTATATATTGCACACCAAAAAAAAAGGGCCGCACAGGCTCTATTCTGAGTCACTTGATGGTATGGGAGGCTTTTGTTTAATTTAAGGAAGACTGTTTAAAACAAGGAATGATAAATGCTTTGTATCATTTTCTAAAAGCAACTTGCAATTTGTTACAGCATCTGCTGTTACAGGTTCACCCCAGCACTTCAGCTGGATTACGGTTCCTCACATATACTACACATTATGAGATGCCAGCTGCTTCTAAAGCAAATAAATGAAAGTTGTGAAGTCAAGTTTATTTTGGGTCTACACAAAAGCCAGCTTTTCATACTTGACCACATATAAACCACTAGTGCACTAAAACGTTCTTCCACTAAAACTCTACTGGCACCTTTACTTGAGGCATCAGCAAAATCAACAGCTAAAAAAACCCTGTCACTTGGTAGTTTCACTGAAATTTAAAGTATTTATAATAGCCAAGGATTTTTTAAATGACAGCTATAGTCAGTGTTCACACCACTGCATTTTGTACATGGAGATCATTCTAGATGCAAGAAATAGGGGCCATCTTTATACACTTCCAATATTTAAGTAAGCTAAATTGGGATGTTTTAGTCACTTAATTGCTAGAATCCCAAGCTGCAGAAGTTAATTCTGAAGACTGCTCATACATCAGGTGATTCATCTTGCCTACCTGTCTAACAAGGCATCCTGCTGATCAATAACAAAGCTTGCTTTTTGGTCACCATCAGGTAGGACTGAGATACCGGAACCCCAGCTCTGTATTTAATGTATAGACAGCTACAGCGCTCTCTTCCTGGTCATTTTTGAATTGCGCCGGTTCCCATCGGAACCGCAGGCACTCGGGCTGCTCAGCACCCTGACCGGCCCCACGGGTTCAGGAACCGACACTCGCAGGGCGCTGGAGAGGTGCTACAGCTCAACCGCGCCGCTCAGCTTACCTGGGTACTGCATACCGTACTGCTGCTGAGGCTGCGGCTGCGCCTGCGGCTGCTGGGCAGGGTAGCCAGGCTGCTGGTACTGCTGATACATCTGACCTACGGATTAAAAACCTGTTTAGTTGAAGCCCAGTACCCTAACTATATTAAAAACACGCAGCAAACAACATCCTAACAGTTCAAAAATCACAGAAACAAACCCTCTCACAACATGTAAAAATTTTTTATTACTTTTTTAAATCTGAACACAGTGAAGTTTGAGTATGTGTTCCACCTAATTACCAGCTGAAATCAACCTACAGATTTTAGTTTCTGAACAATGCTGTTCTGAAGACTAAATTATGTTTATCTACCACCAACAGAATAAGTGGTTGCAATCTGGTACATGAGGCTTACTATTTCACATTTTCAGAGGATGCCAGAAGCCACACACCTTAATTAGTGCTATTCTGGTGGGTAACGGAGCAGGAATCTTTAAACATCTTAACTGCTCCAGAACTTACACTGTAAATTAAAAGTACTTCAAAAGTTAAACATGTCCTCAGATTGTCTATGTAAGGTTTTTAAGACCCATTTCTGCATGAAAGTACTGTAAGCAGAGCAGTACGTTATTCATTCTGACCACATTTTCCAGATAAGTCATCCATCTCTTATTATCTGACCTGCTGTAAGCCAAGTTTTCTTAAGAGAACCAGGGGTATACACCCTAAAGCAAAAATAAAACCATACATTCTTAAGCTTGGGTATTCCAATTCAATGCTCATTCTTCCTAAATTCGCTGATTCCAATTTCTCGGCAAGAAATATTTGTTTAGACTTAACCCGTGGGCCCTGTTCAGGCTTTATGCTTCCGCTGTTCTTCGATTTACTAACAGGCACAGTCAAAGAACAAAACCAATTATCTGCCAAAACTAAAGCTTAGCTGCACTGGAGCAGACATGGAAACTTCACTATTATAAAGTGTTAGTGTACTATTCTTCATTCTGCAAAGATCAGCAGACTCTATAAATACACTGTTAAGCTGTATCTTCCAAACCGCACCAAGACAAAAGCAACTCGGCTCTGCTCCAAGTCCTCCCAGACCCCTGTGCACACTGCTTTAAAAGAACTCCTTATTTCTTCTTTTCTCTGCATTACTTGAAGCTGAAAGCAACGGTATTTTCCATTCACACTAAGGTGTTCAAAGTATTTTATACTGGTGCAGTTATTCAAAATATTATTTGGTATGCAATTACTGTGGGATGAAGAGAGTGCTAAACACAAGACTTGAAGAGAATTTAAGCCTGTTAGCTTGATAATTAGGAATTAGAAACTCAGAATGCATGCTTTCTGTTTCTTAAACTCACGTTGTTACAGGGAGGTTCTGGGAGAACAACCCGGTGGCTGGCTGCCTGCCGTGGGATAACTACCTACAGGCTAACACAGAGACGGCACTGGCACCTGCTGGAGACCGCAGGCAAAGGGATGGGAAAGAAACAGCGCGGAGTTTTTCCAAAGCCTGCTGAGGCACTTGCTGTCTTCCACCAGGGCTGAAGCATTAGTAAGGAGCACAGGGGTGAGGTGTTTCAGCACCGTTCAAGAAAGCATTCTTAATTTACAGCCATGAATGTACTCAGGGACCCTATGGATCCTTAAACACAGTTTTCCCTCTCACTGTGTATTTCACTCCGAAAACAAGATGAGCTACGGCACCAGTGTCTGGTTTTGTACTTAGCAGTGCTCATTGCAGGCATGGATCTGCCAGCATTTACCATTGTTCCTGTGCTCTGAAAGAGCCATTTTAGCTCAATCCAGAAAAAAGACCAAATAGGTATATTCTTTTCCCTAGAAGATCATGAAGTGCTTACAGGAAGGAACTTTTACATCTATTTCAGCAGAAACTAAAAACGTGTCCACGTCTGTAAGTAAGCGGTTCTTGTGCATGTTCAGCGACTGGATTTAGTGGTACAAAAGCCCAGGCACGCCACAAGAGACAGCACTACACTGAAATGTCTCTGTTATATTGATTTAATTCAAACTAGTGAATGCTTAAAAACTTCTATCAAGGGAGGCAAGCCATTCATTTGTATCGGCACACAGAGGTGAGGTGACTTGGTATTCACAAATAACAAAAACTAATAGCCAACTATGATCACCATAACATTTATTGGCGTTATGGGCAAAGAACGCCATTAAAAAATAATCCCCGATATACCAGAATGATTGTCACATGACTGGCATCACCATTTTACTTATATACTCAAAATACTGGGAAGGTGGGGGGGAAGCACTGCTTAAGGTGTTTTTTTAAGAAATGAACTAATATTTTAAACTAGTTTCTAAGAACAACGTGCTCTGCACCAGCAGTCCCATTTGTGTGAGCTAACCAGCAAAACATATGTAAAGTTCTGGCTGGGCTCCGGCCCTGCACTGGTTCTCATCTCAGCTGCAGGAGAGCAGGATGGGACAACACAGGCCCCCACATTACCACTGGACCGAGATACTATCAAACAGTGAAGTACGGAAAGCTATTCCATCTTTCAAAAAAAGTCTTTGAACACTTTGGATAAAAGCAACTTAGTTTATGAAAAAATACTTAAGAGGTTGACAATCACACACATACATTACCCAGCTTTGGTAAGAGCCTGCTATTTACCGTATGCATACAATGCACAGAGTAAGCACCCCACTAGTATTTCTGATGAACAGAGTGCAATGACTTCTGATCTCTTCTGAAGAACTGAACCATCCTGTTTTATCCATAGAGTGAAGAAAATATAATCAATACCTCAATATTTCAGTGGCAATACCAAAAACTGCATGAACTACAGATCAAAACTTTCATAATTAGTGCTGTTGTATTTCTACGTGTGAAAAATAACTTGGGCACAGTTACAGCACAGTTCAGTAAGTGTTTTTAAAAAAAAAAACCAACCAAAAAACCACACACTATACTTTCCTCAGCCCAAATTTAGAAAAATCATTACATGTACTCTCATACATGAGCTTAGACAACTCCTTTCCCCAGTAAGATGAGTTTTGCCGAAAACAAGTACTTTTTCCCTTCCCTGGTGTTAGCATCCATTCAGGATTCCAACCTAGCGCTGCTAGTGCTCTTAAGAGTTTAAGCGCTTTTTTGTTTCAGCTCTAGTTTAACATCAACACTTTAAACCTCACACTTTATTGTATTAAAGTAAAAATACTAAATTCATAAAATAAAGGTTCAGTAGCTGAGAGTGTGTTTTTTTAATATTAAGTTTGCTGGCTGCTGACAGGAGAACCTTGAAGCACTTTTTTCCAAAAGTAGCTTCCACACACAAACACCAAACACTTGTATCTGTAAGCTACAAAGACGTCTCTTGCTGCCTCTTTGTATTGCTTGACTAATTCTTAGGGAAGCAAGCAAGCAAAAAAAAAAAAGCCTGAAAGCAGCAAAACAAGTATTTTCTAAATTCTGCTGCAACCACCTGCACTCGTGCCTGCTTAAATATTATACCCAGCTACAAGCTGCTCCATCAAAAATGTAACTGAATCCCCTCAGGCAAGGCATTCCAAGCAACTGTGGATACTGTCATCACCCTCAATAATGCCTCTCTCGTGTCTCTGCATTGTGCCAGTACAGAAAGCAGCACAGGGTTGTAACTTACTTCTACACTAACACACAAATAACTTTATAGTGTACTTCGTATGGAGGTAGAAATACCAAAGTGAGTCATTCCACAGTCTCATCCAGAACTATGCAGGTCTGAAGGCTCAGTGCTCTTTGAAAATATCAATTGAAAAATGATGCCCAAATGTAGCAAACCTCTGAACAGGTTTATTCTTACAAGTTAAGTAACATGTAAAAGGGCAAAGAACTCTGGTATTCAGATTCCTTTGTAAAGACCTTAGGCTTTAAAGGAGAGCCCGCTGAGGCTCTCAAGGGTTATGCAGGAAAACTACAATGCATGTGAGATAGTTACAAGGTTTAACTTGACTAGCACAGAGCCGTACATAACAAAGAAGCAATGCAATAATGGCTCTGTTTTGCTAGCAACAATGGGTAAACATTTTCAATTCACAGTAGACAAGCCAACAAACTGTTAGCTGAGTGAAAGCTTGACACGACACACAGGGGATGATACGAACTAAGGTCTTCAGATAGATTTACAGTGCAGCATATATAAATCCGCCTTACAGTAAAGTGAACACAGATGCAAGTAGAAAACAGTACCATGAAAATCCTCCTCGTATTACAACACTCACCCTTTTAAACAAAGCTACTGCTCCATCTGCTGTTTCTATCTTGAACAGCATGTGAGGAAAAAAGTTTTTCTGCCTAGGGGCAGAGATGAATTTGTAGTTTGGTATCAGCTTTGGGTCTGCTAATTGGCAGTCACAGCTACTGATCACCCAGATTCAGACACCACCACTCGCACCCTGAATAGTAGAAAAACATGCTGCTTACCTTCCACCTGACCAGTCTGTGGCTGTGTTCCAGGGTACGGTGCCTGCTGTGCCTGAACACCAGGAGGGTGGGCTGCAGAAGAGGAGGAAGCGATGCTGTCTGGTGTTCCTGATCGCTCTTCTGCAGGGGCACTGGGTGGTCCTGCAGAAGCAAAACCAAAAGACAGTATGTGAAATGAACAGAGTTTGAATTAAAAAAAAAAAGTCTCGTACGAGATGATTCCTTTGCAAAGTTTTTAACACTTTTTCCAGTTTTCCACAGATTTACATAAGAGGGCGTCACAGCCAAGCTAAGACTAAATATATTTGCACATGTAGACTCCCCTTTGAAAATATTTGGAGGGTGATGGGGGTGGTTCCACCTGTCTCTAGGTCACTCAAATTCATCATTCCAAGGAACCTGACCCATCTGTGGGACAAAACCCTCCATGACAACATGTTTTTTCCATAGCTTCAAGCATTAACCTTGCACATGTACACTGAAGACTTGCTACATTTGGACAGAACATGCAGTTACGTACCTATTCTTTCTCATCTGGAGCAAAGGTGAAAGGCTTCGAGAAACTATTCAAATGCACTTGTGTTTTACTGTGGCCCGCATGGGCCCAGGCAACAGTGTTTTACCAACACTCATGTGGCATGTGAACAGAAAACCTCCAAGGAAGCTGTTAAAATCACACTCGCGGACAGGATATGGCAGGCTTCAGTCTAAAAGCGACTGTCTGCTCTGATAATTCTGAAAATATTCCAGCTAGCACCCAAAGAAAGCACAGAAACAGATTTTCCCTATGTTAGAGAGAAGTTCTGAAATATGCATGTGAACAGGTATAATTTACTACAATTAAATGTAAAATATTTTGTTAGAAACAAGGGAGCTTAAACCTGGATCTCCACAGCTCTTAGCTACATGAATGCTACATATGAGACACTACTTTCAAATACATGCTTTAAGTACAAGTAGTAGAATTGCTGCAAATTCACTTTCAATTTCAATAATGTTCTATTTGCACAATATAAATATGCATCCAACAAGCCCTTAATTGTGTTTTCATGTTACCCTTATTAGGGGAAAAATTAATCAAATTTGCCTACTTCTGGTTTTGCCTTTATATACATAACTGCGGGACTGTAGCTTTAGAAATGGGATTTCTTATCTCCTGCTTCAGTGGTCCTCTGTTAAGTTCTTTGTATATTCCAAGCATAGTCAAGTCAGTTCCTTCTACCAGAAGAATTATGGAGACACATAAACACTGAAGTATCACTGATGCTACAATCAAAGCATTAACTGACACTGAGGCTTTGTACCAAAAGAAAAACCCACTCCTTGAAGAATTAGCTCTGATTTTCGGCTAGTTGTACTTCATACTCAGCCATTTCATTGTTCAGAGGATAGCCCACTGTAAGCTTTTAACTCCCACCAAACCTTAATCTGATTTGTTACATAACCATGCTGTGACAACACCCAAAATGCGCCGCGGAGGAAGAGATCACTCAGTAGGCCTGATCCACAGGCCAGTACCCTGATCTGAAGACAGCCACTCTGTGGGTAGAACTCTGGATCCTGCAGGATCGCAATCACGCAGTGATCCTATCACCCCACACTTTTGCCAAGACAGCGTACTGTAGCAACAAGCTCCAGTTGCTGTTAGTTTGTCTATCTGTATCATTACTTCACACATCACATAAAATGGACTTGCTCTACAGTTGAGAGTACACAGCAAATTCTGTTAGCTAACAGTAGTTTTATTTTCAGCTTTCAATGCTACATTAAACCTTGCCAGACCCATGCAGATTCTGTGCAGAATCATGTCTCAATATTCTGTATCACACTCCCTACTACATTCTACATTGCTTTTCTAACTTCAGTTATCCTGTCTTAAGTTGACTGCATTCAGTTTAGTATAATCAGCTTTTGTATGTTTAGCATTCTACTACTAGATAGGGCTGACAGTCATGCAGCTCTTCAAGAATAAATACATGTTATTCCTTTCCGTTAACACTAAGTTGACACGATTTACTTCTGAAAGGAAAGAAGAGAAAAGGTGGGGTTGTACAAAACATTCTGACTGACCCGAACAGCAGAAGCACAAGGCAATAACATGAACTGCAAGATCAAACTCTAAGGCAGAGCAGTGGATACTGTTTTTCTATCTCTGGCAGACGCTAATTAAGTTACTCTACGCCATAGCTTTAAATAATTCAAATAAAAGATTTTAATCCATTTTCTACTCCAAGCTAAAACACAATGCTAAAACCAACAGCAGCATGTTAACATTTTGTATACGAAAGTCAGCAAACAGCCACAGTAACATACCACATTTTAGAATTCTGAAAAGAAATAGTGAATAAAGAACACAGCTTAATACATTCAAAATACAAATGCTGTATTACAAATCAAGATCTGAGTCATCGATTACAAACTGGTTTTGCTCTCCTCTTCGTAAGATGTGCCCTTACCTGACACCTGATCGTCTGTCAAGCCAAACGCTGACATGACGTTCTTGCTGATTTCATCCTGGTTCTTTAGCGGATCGAACGCAGACATGCTCGCTGCTATAACTTGAGTAGATGGCTTAACATTAGAGTCAGCAGCAGCAGGCTTTTCTTCCCTACCATCTACAGCATCTACAAAACAAAATGCCCAGTTATTAATTCTTGAGCACTGAAACACCACCATACAGATATATTCATATATTTGTATCTATATATACTCAGAAACCCCTTACCTAGTCAAGTGCTACCTTTTCTCTTAAAAACAAACAACTACAGATAGGGTTTAGCCTGGATAGTTTTGATTGCACTCTTAAGATCATCAACCTAACCTCCTTCCAAATGGTTTACAACAAGAAACCACGGTATTTCACTGCAATTAGTTACATTGTAGGAACAGGGGCTGGGATTTTTTTAAACAACAAAACTAATAAAACTTCGAAGAGTAAAATACAAAAGCAGCATTTCCTAAAAGAAAGGCTGGAGTTCTTGGTTTTCCTTTTTACTCAGAACACCGTACTCCATGACTTCGTGTCATTATCTTCTGTGTCCAGCTCACCCAAGATTTGTAGTTAAGCACACAGAGGTATAGTTTTTATAGTACAACAGCCCTAAGCTAGGAGACAAATGCCTCAAAACCGAGAGAGTAAGACGTCCTTCCCTGTTTTGCCCTCCCCCAATAATCCTTTCCCACCCTTACCTGCACTCCTGTGCTGCTTACCCTGAGACAGCTCTGATACTGGTCTGAGCTCAAAATGTGTGGATTCAATTTCCTGACTTGGCAGAAAGAGTGGATATAATTTTTGCTGAATTTGCTTTTCACTGTTTTAGTGAATCAAACTTGCTTAGCAACATGACAAGACAAGCACCAGAGCTAGCCCAAAGTAAGCAGTGGGAGTGCTCAGCTGGGACCAAGAACTCTTCAGCAACAACAAACTATTAATTCAGGTCAAAGCCCTCTCAAAATGTTGTCGTGACTCACAAGTGTCAGTTACAGTATTTTCATACACTGCAACAAAAACTCAAGACTTTGAAGTTTCATTCCTAAATTAACTTAGTGCTTTACTCCAGATAATTTGAATAAAAATTCTGCCTCTGAAATAACTGAAGCATAAAAAATTAAGTTCTGAACCATCAAGCAACAACTCAGAATGATCACAACCAGTATTCAAGCCTCCGTTTTTCACTTTGTTAAACAGCACACAAGTCTGCAAATCAAACCAAACAATTATTTGCCAGGCTGCCTACCATTTTCAGGCAGATTAGTGGAAAGCCCTGGTTCAGCCGGCGGTTCTAAACAGTCCAGTAAACGATTGACTTTATTACGAAGTTCTATCAGCTCTCGACGCAGGTATTTCACCTGATTAGATTCTAGGGGTCTTGGTTGTCCATTCACTGCAAAACAATAGTTAGATAAATTTAAGACTGTAGTAACATTCTGACATCCAGTTTAAAATTGAGGAAAAAAAAAAAAAAAATCCCAACTTTTACTTGCTTGTAGCATCATCATCCTCTGTGGAGTTTTAAGTACCAAAGTTTAGTCAACAAAGACCGAATTAATTCTAGACCTTGCTGTTCCTTTGGTATCATCTCAGTTCAGCATAATCCACAGAACAGAACTGCAGAGTGAAGTCTGCAGTAAGTTTCTGCATTGTTTATTCATTTCCATTAATATACCCTGAACAATACAAGTATCATACTCGGTTACGGAAAGCTGTCCCTTTAGAACTAATGCAGCATACACAACACTGCTGCAATTCATGAATAAGGTCAGTGTCCAAGTTAAAGGCTGCTTGCTATTCCTTGGAACTATGTTCTAATTTACCAATAGTAGCCTGGAAAACAAATAACTATTTTATACAAAGGCCAAAGGACAAATGTTAAAATCTATTCAATCTCAAGCGATTAACGTTAGTTTTTAGCAGTGTACTAGTAACACTGCAAGATAATCATCATCTTAAGTTTCCCACGTACCTGCAAAGAAAACCCCACAAATGCTACAGAGTAGAAGATAACATGGAAAATAATATTAAGAAAAAAAACACCAACCACATATATAGATATGCCAAATAATTTAAGCAATCTTACGAACAGAAATAGTTTGTTTCCTTAAGTTCAGATGCCTCATGAAACATCAAGGGAGAAAGCAGATACCATGTATTAATCCACTATTTTTAACTTACTGATTTCATTCTTCTGAGATGACAAAGTTTTTAGTACCTCCCAGTGAAGCCTACTGCCTGAATTTTAATAAACATTTTTTAAAAAAAGAAAAAGACAATCTTCTATACTTACCAAACAATGTCAGCTTAAGTATCCTACTGCATTGAATTGCAAAGGAAAGATCTGAGCTATCAAAAATTGTTATAAGATCTCCATCTGAAAAGAACATGAAAAAGTTACATTAAAAGCAAAGCCTATTAACTACTGAACTTCACACTAGAGCTGAAGAGAAATTACTTCATTACTCAAAAATAACTCTCCCTATTTGATTCTACAAACCAAATTGAAACTAGGAAAAAAGTTTCTGATTTTAGTGTGAGAGTCATTGTGCAGGGAAATTGTGTGCAGAAGGTAGGGCAGAAGCATGACCGGCTCCTAAAGGGAGCCTTCTGGCATTAGCCCTTTGAAAGCTCCATATAGCTCATCATTCTTTTGTTACATACAGGATGAAATATTAGAGCTGAGAGTTCACAAAGTACAACACCAGAAAGAACAATGGTTCCAGTTAAAGTTACATGCCTATTCCAAGTGGCTCGAAAACCATGCTGCCCACGAACACACAGGAAAGTCAAGATAGACGGCACAAGCCAATCCCAGTTCAATTTTGAAAAAACAAAACACGCACACTAACAAGGGAAAATTTTAAGTGACTAGAACGCTTTCTCAGGTTATACTCAGAACACTGAGGTGCGAGACTGATTTTCAACAAGGGAATGATAATAAAGTTCCTGTGTAAACGTGAATAGTAAAAATACCTATCAGCCCTAACACAAACAAGAATGAAGATGTCAAAGTAGTCAGAAGAATTTTCTCTTCAACAAGGAATCTGACATGAAGTCTCAACTCTCAGCCATTTATTTCTGCGTCAGATTTCAGAGGAATTCCCATCCCAATGCATCCTAATCAATTTGCGCATTGCCATCAGTCACAGAAACTATACTAAACTGTATGGGAGTCTTTATTCTTCAGATACAAAGGGCTATGCATAAAGCACTGAACACCTTTAATGCTATTAATACCCAAGAGGTACCAAGTTCCCATTAAGTCTGATGTCTCACAATTTTTAACCCAAGTCAATCCACATTAATATCTTTGCTTACTCAACAAGATCAGAGTTAAAACAAGACTATTCTCTTTGGCAGGGCGGATTTTCTGCTTTTTTAACATATTCAACAGATTATTAATAGATTAAATGAACACAAATTAGGCAGTGCAAAGGAAAGAGTTGGAAGGTGTTATCAGGAAAACGTGTGTACTGACAGAGGGAAAGAGAAAGGTTAGTAGGACCCCTTCCTTCCAGAGCAGCATGATGACTGGGAACTGAGATGAGACACTGTCTAGTGAAGCTTCACCTTCAGAAGCAACAGCGTTAGATAAATGACAGCTTGCAACCGAGCCAACTCCAGGCTACCAATGCTCCTCCCTACAACACTGTCACAAGGACACTCTCTGGACAGACACAGAAAAGTGTTTTTCATACAGATTACTGCCTAAAATTCTGAGCTACTTCTTATGTGTTGGTGACAAAGTTCCAACGGTATAAAGTTGTGGTTAAAATTTTCAAATAAATGAATGGTTCAGTATGAATAGTCATAAGACACGATGGCACACTGAGAAAAGCTCAAAATTTCAAGAACTACGTATCCCAATTTTGCCATACCTGATAACAAGTAACACCTCTGCAAAGGAAGGTTTTCTTAGTATAGTTCCATTAGTAACACCTAACAGTGCTTACCAGTCTTCAAAGAAGTTGCTTTCTGTCCCAGTCTCAGCTGGGACAGAGCTAATTTTCTTCTTAGTAGCTGGGGCAGTGCTGTGTTTCGGATTTAGTATGAGAATAATGTTGATAACACACTGATGTTTTTAGTTGTTGCTAAGTAGTGTTTATACTAAGTCAAAGATTTTTCAGTTTCTCAGGCCCTGCCAGCAAGAAAGCTGCAAGGGCACAAGAAACTGAGAGGACACAGCCAGGACAGCCAAAGGGATAATCCATACTATAGAATGTCATGCTGAGTATATAAACAGGGGGAGCTGGCTGGGGCCTGCTGCTCACTGCTCAGGGACTGCCTGGGCATCAGTCAACAGGCAGTGAGCTATTGTACAGTCCATCCCTTGGGGTTTTTTTCCCTTCCCTTTAGATTTTATTCCTCTCCCCTTCTCTACCCTTTTCATTACAGTTGTTATTATTGTATTTTTTATTTATTTTATTTCAATTATTATATTGTTCTTATCTCAGCCCTCGAGTTTTACCTATTTCCTGATTCTCCTTCCCCATTCCCCTGGTGGCAGTGGGAGTGAGCCAGCAGCTGCACAGTACTTAGTTGCCAGCTGGGGTTAAACCACACTTTCCAATAAAATAAGAAATCTTACAAATACTAACAAACTGATGACATAAGAAATAATTCTCAAGTTTTCCTGAAAGAAATACTGTTGTCTCCAAAGATTTTTTTACATCCTACATCCTGTTTGCACTTTCACCATCTCAAAAAAACACTGGGTGACAGCAGGATCTGTCATGGGTTCACTGAGTAGAGACTGGAAGGTCTCCAAGAACAGAGGCTCCAAAACCCCACTAGTCAACCTGCTCCAGTGACACACTGCCCTCCCGGCCACAACTCATGCTCAGCCTCTCAAACTGCACTTTGTGACTGCTGCCATCTTGTGCTACCCAGAAGAGTTCACATTCAATGGTCTTTGCAACTCCTGCTCTGCTGAGGCTGCTGTGAGCTCTGCCCAGCACTGAACAAGCCCAGCTCCCTCAGATGCTCCCTGCGGATCACCTGCCCTCAGCCCCACACCGTCCTCACTGCATCCTGCTGGACCCTCTCCAGCTTCCCAAGGCTTTTTAGCTTCAGGCGCAGGGGGCAAAACTGGGCACAGACTCCCTGGCGGTGCCTCACCAGTGCCAGGAAGGGGAGGGTAATAGTGTCCCTGTTTGCCATTATGACCTATAACGAGACTTTGACAATCAGATCCCAAACAAGTAACTTCCATGAAGTTAAACAGCCATTTCTCTCTGGCAAGTAAAGCAAGGGCCAGGCATGGCAGGAGGTCCCTTCAACTCAAACACTTCCTCCAGCTTTTCAGTAACCTTTCCTAAATGCTGATACCAAAATCCACTGGTGTCTTAACACAAAGCCCTTCTATTCCATATTCTCCTGGTAACACAATAAATGATAATTACTTCTCTTGCCAATGCACAACACTGGCAGACCATCTTGTGATGCTTTTCTGTCATACCAGTCAATACTCAAGATTCACTGCCTGAACAAAGGTGCATGTTCTAAACAGTTTATCCTGCACAGCCAAAAGAAAATATGTATTACTACACATGGATTAATGTCACTCAAACCAATCCAGATCATTCCATCTTATTTTCCCTCGCCTACTTGAACATTTATGAAGGCGTTACGAAAAATGATTAATGTTTCTATTTTAAATTGCTAGCAGAAAAAAAGGCTGAAAAGCACCAAGTACGGAATTTTGTCAGATGCATAAAGTCAGTTCTGTGATTACTATTGACAGTCATCAAGCAGAGTACATGCTTGGATTCATAAGAAATATGACAATTTAAGTATATTAGATTTATCAAACAAAACTTTTCATTTTAAGGAATGTCAATGAAGCCTAATTCCTGTTAATACGATATAGAAATTAATATAAAATGTTAATTATTTTCTATTGAAAAGTAAAACAGACTTTCTATTATTTTCTCTATTAATCTTGTTACTTCAAGAACTCACCTTTCTCATTTTTACAAGGGACATAGCTTTTACTCTCTAAAATTTCCCATGTACCCTAAATATTCCCTGCTAGGCTAATTATAACTTTTTTTTCTTTAGTATAAGCTAGTGACTCCTTTAACTTACCAAGGGACTGGGAAGTATTTTCACATTAATTTTGCACCATCATGATGCATTCCTATTTTTATGACGTTAGAAATTAGAACAAATTAGAAATGTTTAAGACATTAAACATCTGCCTCATTACCCTTGGCCCTGCCAGCCATGTTTCCTCATCTACTAGCTTTATTTATCCCTTTTTCCCCCCCAGCCCCTTCCATTTTTGGGGAAAAAAAAAAAAAAAAACCAAACCACAGAAAGCCACCACCAAAAATGTATTTTTCCTTCACTGTGGTAAATCTACCAATGTCAGAGAACATTACTGATGAGCACACCATCTTGATTACACGTAGTATGAGTTAATAACTCATTACTGGCTCTTTCACAAAGACATCAACTTCTACTGCAAGGTAATGAAGGACAAGAATAAAAAGGCCAATCTCTATTAGCACTCTAGTTTTAAATTCAAGCCTAACAAAAAAAAAAAAGTAAAGTTTCTACTGTTGGTTCCATAGGAGCTTTAGCGTATGTACCTCAAACAACATGGTGTGCTCAGATGCAGTTCTAATCCAATTCATACAAATTCACTGCTGGCAGGCCTCACTGGTTTGTTTGGGGGTTTGGGTTTATTTGAGACATTGGGGTTTATGACATATTCAAGAACCTTAAGCAGGACATGAAAATTATTTCACACCTAGTAGCGGAATTTCCTTAGTTCAGAAGTTTGAAAGATGCCAAGCTTGAATATAAAACCTAACTCCACAAGGCAGTAATTAAACTGAAACTTCTTTTCCCTGGTAATTAATAAAAGCATCACATAACCTCAATATAGCTTAGGAATATGCTTCTGACTATCTTAGTCCACAAATCCAGAGACAGAAGGATTGTGATTTTAAGTTTCCTAGCCTCTGCGATTAAGCATATCGGTTTGAAGAAAAAAAAAAAAAAGTATTAGATTTAAGGATCATGACAGTTTGATGAAGATACAAAGCCACGATATTTTCCAGAAATTTTAAGTAGAAAATCCCATATCCAGGCCTGAAGATCACTAGCTTGACGTGTTACAGCAACAAGAAACAAAGCCAGGAGGGGCAGATGAAGCATTCTCTGAACACTCAAGGAGTGCGCATATAAGTTCTGAGAAGACCCAGATGAAGGTTGCAGAAGTAGTGGAAATCCTTAGGCCAACTTAAGATATCTCCTCATAACCAATGAAGACAAGTGCTCCTCCAGGTCAGGAGGGATAAATAACAAAACAGAAATAGCTAGAATGTATATATTCGAACGCTTCTAATGTCTGACATAGATTTAAAGACTCTTAGTTTAGTTGAAACAAAGTCAAGAATACCACAGTCCTCACACGAAGCCTGAAGCCTAGTTCTGTTAACTTCTTCCTTAATCACTTGTGACTACTTCTGATATTAACAGCATTTAAACATTCTTAGTAGTGATGATCAGCTAGGATAACATATACTGAAATCTCACATCACAGTGGAATATGAGTACATTCTGAGACAAAGAAAACTAAAATTAAAAGTAGGAGGTCTCTAGGCTGTGAAAGACAACCAAAGAATGAAATTACGTCTCCGTCACGCACCATTATCTTCTTCAAAAAAGCACAGACAGAAGCATACACAGAGAACTATACTAAAGAATAGCTAAGAATGCAAAAAAAGGGACTAGAAGCTTTAACTGAATGAAAAAGCATCTATCAGTTTCCTTCCATCTTTCTCATTCCAGAAAGAAAAAAGAAACTGATCATGTGATAAGAAGCAGGGGAAAAAACCTACCACAAATCCACTGAGCTCTCTCCCACTAGAGGATAGAGACCCAAAATATCAACCCTTCAGTGCATATCAATTTTGATGAGCAGTCTCTCAAAAGCCTAATGAACCTGAAAAAAAACTGCCTCAGGGTCATTCAATGTGAAATTTTATTGCCTAGATGTATGAACAAAAGTTATTTCACATTTCAGGTACCACTGACAGTGCTAAAGTTTCCTAATGTTATTAAGAAAGAGGAACCTGAATGTTTCAGTAATGTAGCTCTTTTACTGTACACCAGCATAATTATCAGTGTCTTTGATCTGACTAAGAGACTGGATTATATCACTTCATTCTGAGTTTCGTTTTATGAATACCACGTCTCCATCCCAAATTAAGTAGCTTATCCATGCCCCACACTGACATTCAAAGAGGAAAAACCCTCCAAACCACAACTCTCTTTCTACGCATCGCAAACAAGGCCCTTTTCATTCTGTAGAAGACCTTTCCTATGGTTCAATTTTTTTAGCACTAACAATCGAGATTTTCTTTGAAACAACCAAAATCCAACAGATTCAAACCACCAAACCAAGGGTAAGATTACTTTTAATAAATATTTCAGACTAAATTAAAAGTTTCTTCTAATCTTTACTGATGAAGGAAAACATAATCAAGAATTACTAGTACATAAATCAAGTTTTCAAAGTCTTATAAGAGCTTGCGTTAAATCATACATGTTTATTCACACCCCATCTTCAAACCCACTTGATCACTGAAAACACATCAAAAAATGGTTAAATGAGTGAACAGAAGGCAATAGCTGCATAGCACTAGCTCCTGCAACAGCAAAAAATGAACTTTCAGACAGCTGATATTTCAGAAAAAACAGAGGAAATACTATGTTAAAACAGCATAACCACAAGAGACAGAGCTTCTATTTTGTTGTGAAATCCTTTGAATGAGACATCAGTCACATTTGCCAAGGAATCCAGACAATTTTGAAAAGGTGAATTTCAGGGTTTCTGTCCATAGATAAATCACATCAGAGCAACAGCAGTAATTAAATCTCACCTTCATCTTTGTATTTTATTGTGACTTCATCATTGCTCAGAAGTTTTCCTCTAAAAACTCTCTGCATCATTAGCACCAATTCATCATAGGTGATATCTTCATTATGAATAGGAATTCTCCTAATATCTTCCCCAAGCTGAGCTTTGATGATCAGCTTCCCACTTAAGTCGAGCTGCCCATTCATGGTGGATCCCTTATTGCCTGCAGACCTGATAACAACAAAGCATTAAAAACATTTTAGCAAACTAAACTGTTAGTTATTTAAATGTATCTGATGACAGTTGTGAAGCTTCCCATCTCTGGAAAACATTACTGTTAGGAAGCTCTCCAGAGAACCTCTACTGGACACATTTTATCATGCAGTAATTTCTCAAACAATAAAGTGCACCATACATAAACTGAGCTCACGAGCAAAGAGGAACTCTCAAAGATCCGACACTTCAAATCAGCAGTTATCATGGTTCCCAGTGCTCAGAATTCAAAAGTAAAGATTATTTTTAAAAGTCAGACAGCTTTTAAATATGTGTGACATTTAGAAATTTCAACCTTGGGTGGTTTTTTTGGTAAGATACCAGCTGTAAACTGCCATGGAAAAAAAGCTATAAAGGAACTAATATTCCCTAGGATTTGCTTTTGAGATACACATATACGTCTCTCTCAGGGAAAGTGAAATTGCAGCAAAAGCCGTCATTATATGCAACATTATATGGGTTACATTATCACCTTATCAGATTATTTTTATTTTTACATCCCCAGTGATTATGACAGCCATCAAAGGGTTTTATTTTTTCATTTAAAGAAAAGACTGCCAGAACAAAGTATCTTATTTCTAAGATTATAGGTAGTAAGGTGGCTTTACTATGGGGATCAAGTTGAATCATGCTTATTTCATGAACAAATAAACGAAGAGCTAAACATTTGTTTTATTATATGCATGATCAGAACACACTGAGGATTCCCCTCCAGAAAGGAAGATACACATTTTTTCCTTTTTTTAAATTTTGACTGAGATGTTTTAACTAAGATTTTAGATTTTTAAAAGCTGCTCAATAGGCCACACATCAGCTACTCATTAGGCTTAGAGCCACAAATTTGTTATGCAGTGCACGTGGTCAGAACAGTTGGTTACTCTCAGTCCTTTAAGAGAGGTGGACAACCACTCCAACCTAAAAGGAAGTGCAACAAAGCCATCTTGTGTCCAAGCAGCACACAGCATATATTTCAGTTACATCTTTAACACTTTATATAAGACAATTTAAAAATTATCACTTTGTATGAGGTATCTCTCTTGTTAAAAAACACAAAAGCCTCATGTTTAAAAGAAAAACAGAAACTACAAAGAAGTTACTAAGCAGAGGAGTGAAAAAACACACACACACACGATAGCCAGTCAAAGGTCCCCTTCTTTCTTCACTGTTTGGACAGGGCCAAAACAATAGATCTGGAATGAGGCACAATTAAATAAGCAGTTATCTTAACATCTGAAGTACAAATACTGGAGATCTTAAAAGCAGGCAGCCCTACACATCAAAATCGACATTTCCAAAGCCACACGTAGGCAAGCATGCTGTTCATTCTCTTCTGCAAAAAGAATTATTGGTAGAGATATGCAGGTATTTCTCCCTTACCTCTAAGGATGTTATAACACAGTGCTTTATGAGAAAACTGAATTTTGCTCTCCTACCACAGAAACAAGACACTCAGCTAAAGCCTTTAATACGTCATACCTTGATGCACCTATATATATCTAACTCTGCTGTTTCAATGACAGTTTTGCATTGAAAAGATGTAACATGATGCTATCTCTAGAGTGAATTCGATTTCTCAGGTTTTGTGTAATTGATATAAAGCAAACACCTCATGCAAATCCCTTTGTTTAGCCCAATGACATCCAAAAAAGACAGGCAAGAAACTATTGAGCAGAACTCATTCTTCTAATCAGACATAACAGGAGGTAGGTGGATACAGTCTGACTGCAGAGAAAAGGGACCTGCAATTAACACAGCCAGGTTGCTGCTGAGACCCTATGACGAAACAGTGAAGTTTGTAATATCATTAATGCTCTCTAATGCATTATTCATGTTTTGCAACATAGGAGTCTTAACTTCAGGCACACTGGCTCACATCTAATTAACACTTTAAGTCGGCTGTAAAAGCACAAGGTTTTGCAGAAGTTTTTTGGTTTTTTTTTAATTTAAAGCATTTCAGCATCCATTCACAGGTTTTCTTTCACCTCCTTTCCAAAAAGAAATTTATCATTACCTTGTCTGTCTTACGCTGGATTACTGGACAGATTTCCCACCTCACTTCAGGACAGAGTCAGCATAAGCCGCCATGCACTATCAGTGCCAGAAAACAGGGAGCTGCATCAGAAAAAAAATTTAAAAAATATTTATTTACAGTCACACTTCCTTAGAATTATACACCTCACATCAATCTTTCACTTTAGAACATCTTAGTGAATATATCCAACCAAAAAAAGTCACTTTTTTATCCATAATGTAACATTTTGGATACATTTTTCGTACGCAATACAAAGATTTACATTTTTGAGTATTGTAGAGTTTGAAGTTCAACTAAAACAGATCATGAACCAGAGTTTTACTTTCATAATAGTAGTAGTTTATTTTTTCTAAGTTTTGTAACTGCATGTAGGAATTCTTAACAGTAATATGCTCCTTTCCAGGACAGTGATCTTCCCCAACAGTCCCAAAATATTTATTTGCATGGTCTCCATCTTAAAACCCCAGGTTAAAGTTAAAGAAACTAAACTTTGATTTATTTAGCAACACAAAAACCTAGAAGCCGATTTCCTATCTTAAGACTGAAGCCTCTGTGGCATTAATTAGTGTGTTTTCAAGGACAGACTGCACAGCATTAAGACAGACTACCAAGAGGAAAGGAGTTGTAATGCCACTTTCCCACAGGACAAGCCACCAAATCAGGCAAGAAGGAAATGCAGCCAGAAATATACAACCACTTAAAAACATGACCTGCCCTCAGTTCAGCTTAAGATAGTGCGTTTTCTTCTGAAAAGCATATGTGATGAGCTGCGTGAAGTTTATGCAGGCCACCTTTATTGCACAAGTGCTTAACGCCCAGAGCTACAAGACAATGATTTAGTATACAGACCAGTCCACTGGAGAACAAAACTGTGCTCCTCCCTCCCACCTGACACATGTACCCTACCCAGTACTCTTCCCCTTGTCTCTGTCTCACAAACTGATTTTTAAGATGATTTGCTGCTAACCAGACAGAAAAAGTAGGTTCCTCTCATCCACATGAAATTGGGCTTCCCAGCTCTCCTCTTTTAACTCAACTGGAAGTAAACTGGAACAGACAGGCACAAGACATGCAGGATGGAAGCAGAGAGCAAGCAAACCCCAGAGAACAGACAAAGCCTCTCTGATCATCACAGCCTGGCAGCTGCTCCCCTCATCCTGGGCATGAAATGTTCACCTTTAAAAAGGGCTGTACTCGCTCTTGACAAGGAAAGGGTAAGACTGTTGCAACATACTACGCAGATGAACAGAAGAGACTGAAGCGACACAGCTGAATGGACAACTCCCGAGAGGGTTTTTCACAGAAGACATCTAGAACACTCACTGAGGAGCTTTTTAACAGAATCAATCACAGCATCTACTTTCTTGAGGGCGAAAAGAGCCAACCAAACAAAAAACATTAATGTCTTCCTGTTTAAGGAAGACTGTGTTTTGCAAGAATCCCACTGACATCTTTCTAACCTTCCCGGTGTACCGCATGCGTTCTGGAGGCACAGATTTCTCCCTCCCGTCTTGGCTCACTGCCTGAGCACATCATGCACCGACCCCAACGGTGCGTGTGGGCAGTGACCGTCCAATCTAAGTCACCTACTTCAGGATCCCTCCTAAAGCCCGATGTCATAACCACGCTGGATTTCACTACCCTTTTTGCGTGGCAACAAAGAGAAAGAGCCTTGCCTAAGCAAGGGAAGAACAGGCGTTCCTGCTTCACTTTTTCCTGTCAAAACTGCGGCAAGGTGCAGGGTGAAACACAGCGCCAGGGCCCAGCAGCGCGGCTGCCCAGCCCCGCTCCACAGGGCCATGAGGGCTCTTCCAGGGTAGCTGGGGGGTGGGACGGGGAGCCGAAAGGAGGACAGGTCCTTTCGTTTTCCTCTGCTTGGACCGACGGGGAGCAGAAATCGGGAAGCGAGGAGCCTGCAGCCCCTCTGGCTCCCCCTGCGCAGGGAGGGAGGGGAAGCCTCCCCCGGCCCTCTCGGCCCTCAGCTCCCGGCCCCCATGGCCATCACCCCCAGCCCTCTCGGCCCTCTCCACCCGGTCCCCCCGGCCCTCACCCCCGGCT